>JAURVB010009955.1:0-62933 GCA_033002965.1 Piper betle | reverse complement strand
TTCACCCCAACGAATTTCATCAAGGCGTCGACTGACCACTAGTGAAGTCCATATTCGAGCATTTTCCAAACAAGAACTCTCTGTTCCTTGAATCTTTAAATCCCCGTCCTTTTGATAAAGTCCTAGATGCTTGGTAAGTTCTAGGCCTCTCCATCTTTTGAGTTGAGATTCTGAATCTTACCCTTTGTAATCCTAAAAGCTTTCCAATTTTTCATGTGTGCATGAAACACTGATCACCCACATACAATGAACTCCTTTCTGCTATATCTAACAAAAAAAAAACTTTTACAGTGGCTGATTGGTACCCAGTCAAATTTAGTTGAAGCTTTAGTTGGTGTTGAATAGTCTGTATATTAGTGTTGCGGTAAACAACTTGTTTACTTTCCACAAATACCTTAAAAGTGGACAAAGGGTAGTCAATCTATCACATCTTAGGAGAGCATTCTCTTTTCTGAACCATATTCTTATCTATTCGTCTACATGATTAAGAGTGAAGACTGGCTTCTATATCTTCTAGATTGTTTTTGACTCACACTTTCCTTATCTATTCGTCTAGATGATTAAGAGTGAAGACTGGCTTCTATATCTTCTAGGTTGTTTTTGACTCTCACTTTCCTTTGATCTAACCTGATTTTGTAGTCGGATTTTAGTGTTTGACTAAGACTAGAGCCTTTTGGATTGCTCGACTGGATTGGACCAGAGGACAACATAACTTGGAAAAGCTAAGAAACACTGTCGGACTAGGAATTTGACTGGCATGTTGAGTGGCGCCCAAATTCTCTATTCTCAATATATATTTGAGAAGAGAACAAGAAGACATCAAAACTTATGGAATTGCTATTATTCAATCATCTATTGAAACGTGCCTAGCTTTCATTTGTTCTTACAGATATGACCTCCTTTAAGTATATGTGCCCATTTGATTTTTTTTCTCAGTAAAGGTCAAATTTTATTAACTCAAAAAAGAAGTATTAAACAAAGGTTCGCCTCTATATTAGGTTTAGCATTACAAGCCAATTGTGAGCTAAAGAATTAGTACTTCCATCAGGAACATCTCTACATAACCTTCGCTCTGATTCAACGCTTTCAAAAGAAATAAGAAGACCATAAAAATAGTAATATCCTTTAGATTCTTCTTGTTGCATACTCAATAGAACGAATCAGTCTATTTTAATCTAAAAACTAACTAAAAAAATAGGGTTTTTTCATTAGTCTATATTCAAGTCTATCAATTAATTACCTTCGAAACTGGCGTGGGATTAACCCAACAAATCCTACACCAACATAGTAGATTTTTCCCATCGTAATTTTGCGTTCATGGTTGACGCTAGTTTTAATTCTACTCATATTTTACCAGGTTGGGAATTTCTTCAAATCTCCAGGAATGAATGCCTTGGTAAAATATTGATTTAATGTTAAGATGAACAGCCAACAGCCTTGGTGATTCTATTCTAAAGTTTTAATGTTTTCTTTTGTGAAATCAAATCTGAAAGAGCGTATAATAGTGCACGTCCACTCCAGATTTTTATTGATCTTACTTGCTTGACTAGGAGGTGTTACGTGCGCCCCCCAAGGGACGAACTTAAGTAGTAGTGGAAAGTTTGGATTTAATCTCTTCATGCCATCGTATTCGGTTCCAAGAACCATCTGAGCCTGCCTACTTGCAACTAAGGAAAAATTAATCTTCTTTTAATAACTTGGATGATGAAAAATATTTTTGGATATTAGCCATTCAAGCTTTGAAACCAGTGTTGGGCCCTTCGGATAACCAAAGGAAACTCGTAATAAGTGTCACGGGCCTCTCTTAGCGTCACAGGCTTCTCTTAATCCAAAACTAACTCAAAGAATAAGGTTTTCTCATTAACCTATATACAAATCGTCAACAACCTCTACGACCGATGTGAGATAAACCCAAGATTCCGCTTCACACATCGGGCGTGGCCCGAAACTATTATCGTCTGGCACACTCCCCTACCTTCAGGCCCTTAAAAGAGATTTTAAACAATCAAAGGAAACTCGTAATAGGTATCACGGATTTCTCTTAATTCAAAAGCTAGCTTAAAGAATAAAACTTTCTTATTACCCTATTTACAAGTCACCAACAATTTCTACAATCGATGTAGGATAAACCTAGCATTATGAAATCAAATCTGAAAAAATGCATAATAGTGCACGTCCACTCCAAATTTTTATTGATCTTACTTGCTTGAGTAGTGGGTGTTACGTGCGCCCCCAATGGACAAACTTAATTAGTAGTGGAAAGTTTGGATTTAATCTCTTCATGCCATCGTATTCAGTTCCAATAACCATCTGAGCCTGCCCACTTGCGACCAAGGAAAAATTAATCTTCTTTTAATAATTTGGATGATGAAAAATATTTTTGGATATATCAAACAGACACCAAACATACATCCCATATTGTTAGCACAATCTAAGATACTCAAACGCTAGATCTGACGTTCTAAGAGATCTGAACCGTCCGTGACTCTGTCCCTTGAACACGCCTTGGATTAATTGTTGAAGACTTTGTGGCAGAATTGTGGGCTATATGATGCTTCAATGAAGGTTCCTAAAAAATGATACAAAAAAAAGGGTTCCTAATCTCCATTCTTATCACTGACTATGATTGTTTTCTGTTCATTGCACCCAGCATATGCAAATAATGGGTTGTCAAGCTTCAAATTGGTTGTGATTAGTCCAACAAACTCCATATTAATCCTTAGGCTGCCAAAGCTTTCCTCCTCTTCAAGAGCAACAAAACCATTCTTTTTGCAGGAAGATCAGCACTTAAGTACGGTCTGATTAATTACCTTCACCATGAAATCAACTGTGCCAAAACATAGGCATGTCTGCCTCTGTTATGATGAGATCAACTTTTGCTAACCATACAAAACATGACAAATTGTAGGCTATTATACTGCAGATGTTACATGTGACAAACAAAAACCAGTCATCCAATAGAAAGAGAGAAAGAAGCACAACAACAAGACAGAGCCAAAAAAGGATGAGAACTCATTTGTCCTATGTCTGGATGTACCTCTCGACTTTCTGTTTGCAAATCAACTATAGGTAAAAGACTAACACATTTACTACACAACAGGTAGAACTCCAGAGAAGAAATCGGGCTCGTCGAATGAGAAATTCGTGTCCAGAACCGAATCAAGCGAGAAATCCAGGTCTAGCAATGGAGAAGTGTTGGTCACGGAGGTGGAGGTCGACGACAGGGAGAAGTAGTTGGACTCGGAGGTCGCCGGCGAGAAATGGAAGCTCCCAAGAAATGGGTCCTCTGTATTTGGAGCAGAGAAGATCCCAGAGTCGTGCTTCGCCGATTCCATGGAGGCGGAAGGAAAGGAGAAGATGGATGGGGAGCTCATCTTGTGGGTGCCGTCCGAGTTCTCCGTCTTCACCTTGAGTCCAGCTCGAAAGCTGATCAGCACCTGCTTTCGATCGGCTTGCTGCTCGGGCGAGGACGAGGCAGGTGTGAGTGCATGAAGTGCTTGGGTGCAGGTGTGGCGACCTCTGTAGGTGACTTCGAAGATGGACGGATCTTTGTCAGATCTCTGCACTTGCTTGGTCGCTTGGCAGCCTTGGGCATGCTTGTGTGTGCAACGAAAGTAGCCTCTGCAAATCGGACATTAACAAACCTCAATCAGATTGAATCAAATTTGCTATCACTTCTGATGCATGCTTGACATTGGAATTTTTGTATGTCTGATTCTTACCTTGGGTACTTTGATCCCAGGATGTCTTTCTGGCCATACTTTCTCCAGCTATGTCCATCGTCTTGGGGAGACTCCATCCCGGAGCTGGGGCTGACTCTGATTTTCTCCATCCACTTGGGCAGTGACTCTTTCTGTATAATCAAGAATAAGATTGTCAATGATCATTGATCACCTCCTAATAGCTTACCAATTCCACGGCCAATTAAAAACGTTTTAAGTACCTTTTTTGCAAACTTCTCGTCGTTCATCAGAGGCGGACAGTGGTGATCCTGGGCAGCCATTGAAGCCACTGCCCTGCTGCTCGCCATGAGGGTCGTTGTAGTTGAGCATGGACAGCGTGTTGCCGAAGCAATCATAGATTTTCTGTCCAAGGACGACGAGCTGCTCTAGCTTCTCTTGCGAACATGGTGACTTCAATTGCTTTTGCAACTCCTTCGTCAATGTCTGACCTCGTCGCAGCTCGTTGATCACATGCTCCCCCTCCCACTCCCCGGCCTTCTCCATTGCCACCAACATATCCAAGTAGATGTTAAACTGATCTAGAAATCAGAATTGGCTGCAATCTTCTCCGCACATCCGGACATGCTAGAACCAATTCTAATATGGACTGGTTAAACAGAGAAAAGATCTCCACTTTTTCTTGGGTCCTTGGAAGTGAGCCCAGAGATTGATGCAAGACATGGGAAGAAGGAAGTTAAATAGGGGGGGATTGGGGAGTGGCAAGCAGCTCTTGTACATTTTCTGATACGCAAAGGTGGTGCTTTTCGTCGTCACACGGAAGGGCAGTATCGGTATTTCGGGATTCTTCGGGTCTGAAAAGTCAAAGCAGAAAAGGGCACCGGGTATCTTCCACGTTCTTTCGCGGCGGAGTAGTGGGGCCCGCAGATTCGTCATCCTGACGTCGAATTTTGTCTCGCAGCTGACGACCCCGCTTGCCACCGCATGTCCGTGACAACATGCCGGAATATGAAATGAAAGATTCCGACACTCGGAATGTGATCGGGGCCAAATAAGGGCCATGACCAGGGGCTTTATGAACAACCATGCAACTTGAGCCAGTCATCGTGTGGTAAGTAATTAATTAAGTTAAAAATCTATCAGCTTAATTTCATTTATAAATTCAATCTTATCCATTCTATGGTGTTTAGAACTCGACAAATTTCACTTAAAATAAAGGAAACCTTCGTAAAATCGAGGTTTTGATCCAATAAAAAAAGGAGATGGAAACTATAATCGACCATGGACAAGTCCTAATCCGATTGAAGCTTGCACCACAAGTTATAATTTATATTGGCTGTTTACAATGTGGTCTTGCTAGCTAAGAAAAGGTGTGTGGAAGTTAGCTACGGAAAAGGTGTGGGAAAAGTAGACAAATTAGGAAGGCCCACAAATTCGCTAGTCTTTGTACGGGCGGGGGAATTGGGATAGCAAGTGGCTTAATATCATAGTAGCCACTCAAACCCAATCCATATGGGATGGCCCCAAGCGAGAACGTCCCTTGATTATTCAATCCCCATCTAGAACAAAGTTAGTCAAATATAACATGTATGGATAGAAATTGATTGGAGGTGATAAGCATCAGTTGCCCACTTCCATCTTGTGGTACTAAAATTTTCTTGTATTTGATCTCAAGTCGATCAAAATTATTTAAATGGTTATGTTTGATTAACATGAAATAAATGTAAATGATATAAATTTTTTATTTGTAAATATTTTTGAGAAAAATTAATGCATGCTTATTGTGATTTATATTGAAATTAATTATGATTATCATCAAATGAGTCGCTCCTTTATATGAAAAAAATCTTTATTTTTCTTATCTCTTGAGATATGAAAAAAAATAGAAAAATTAGCCATACATGAGAGGGCCTCCTTAGACAAAAGAGTGGTCTTTCGAGATTGGTTGTTGTGTGTCGCCACTTGAGAGCACATGGGTGACTCAATTAAAATTAATTACAATTGTTTTATGCTTAAATTTAGAATTAATCATACTTAATTCGAACAGATTTACTTGGTATTACTTTGTATGTAAAACATATTAAATATATTTACTTTTAGTAAGTTTGATTATTTTAAAATGTTTATATCATTTTCTTTACCGTCATCTCAACCAAGAAAACCCTAAGTTGATCAGCATTTTATTTGAGCTCGAACCAGCCTAAAATGTGTTTATCTGTGCACATTTGGTTTAAGTTTATCTTTTATTGCAAGAACTACGAATCTTAAATGCCTCAAAAAATGTATAAAATAAAAAACCACTTGCTGCGAATAATACATTTTGTCACTCTTATCCACACTATATATAATTACAACTTTGGGCAAAATATTCATTATCTCATTTTTTTAAACCTCTTTGCCGGATTTAATTTTACAAAATTATTGAAGTGGGTGGGTTTCTGCCGTGTAATTGGGGGGCGATGGCACCAAAATTTCCTCCCGCCGGAAATGATTTTCATGGAATAGATTTTGGTACTACTTCGAAGGGCGTCCATGTCAATGATAGTGAATCGGATTCATATTACAAATAATAATCTATCTGATCTATTAAATTGATTATTCGTCGAAATTTGAATTGCCGACAGCGGCATACTAAAATTTGCCACACTTGAAACATGTAGTATTCACCTAGACTGAAAAAGTGGCTTTACATGGCTTTTTTCTAACAATTTCTAGTAACCTTAGCCAAGGACTTACCGGGTAGTAAGATAAAGACGGCATGAATAGCGACGTTAATGTGAAGTCTGTGTCATTGAGAATTATGTTTACATAAGCAATTGTCACATTCTTGATTGAGATGCCGGGCTAATGGGTAACTTCCAGGAAATCAGAGTGTAGACTCTTATCTGTCAAAGTCACAACCAATACCCAACAAGTTTCTACAAAATTTCATGGTGGTGAGGGGTCCCTAGTGCAATTGGATTATCCGACACAATATTGTTGAGAGTTAAGAGCTGGAGAATATGTTTGGTCTTGGCAGGGAATTGGAGAGAAGCTGGTTTGTCTTCAACTTTTCACCTTTTCTGCTTTTAATGGGAACCTGCCTTGTTTGTTTTCATGGTGTGATGCATGGAGGAGCCGGCGAGGGAAAGATAATGTGAATTCTTAGGAAAGAAATGGCATGGACATTGCCTGGAAACTAAGGTGTGAGTGATCCATAATGAGCTGGCTAGTAATAGATACAAGTGTATAGAGTTATAAGGGAAGAAAGGATTGGATTGCGTTTTTTCCACTTCCAATATTTTGGCCTTACTCAATGTCATAGGATGACAGCAACAGTGCATGGTCGGGATGATCTTGTTTTGTTATCATATTTCAGAGTACTTATTAGAAATTCTCTCTGTGGGGAGTGGGCAGGTTGCGTGGCACAACAAAAATAGGGATGAAAGTCCAGATTTTTTGTTTCAAAAAAAGGTATTTTGCAAAAACTAAATCTTAAAATACTATTTACTTGATAAACATTGGTCAATTGGACATCAAGTTATGCAAGTCCACATCATTAATTTTGTTTCAAAAATGGGTACTAAAAAATATTTAAAAACTATTCACTCAGTAGGGTAAACATCGATCATTTGGGCGACAATTTTTATCAAGCAAATCAAGAGATTGTTATTAAGTCAGTCATGATCAAGAATGCTTTTATCATTGTCTATTAAATGGTTCACCCAATCTCTTCGAAGATCTTACCGAACCCTAAATCCGATTCACTTAAAAACCGGATCAACACGGTTACAATCGAGTTTAGTCACATCTAAATTGACTAATTTTAAAGACTCTAATGAAAAACGGATCAAAGTAACCCTTTTGGCGTCTCGAGAAATATAAACACTAATAAATATATAGCCAACACTTAATAGAAAAAGAATTAATGGATACATGCAACAACATAATAAAAAAGCTACCTACAATGACATGATATAAAAACACTTAACACATAATAACAGCCAAAATATAAACGGATAAAATAATGGAATAAATGCATCCAATTAATTGTTGAAGCTAAAATTTGAATGTCTCATGATATATTAATACAAAAGCTAGTGTGAAGGCATATATCGCAATACATTATATATATATATATATGTAAACAATCATCAAATATAAACAAAAGCATGAAAGAACAAAAGTACAAAAGAAAAACAACAAGCGCTGGGTAAAAGCGTTTAGCAAATATATGTCTTTCCATCAATGCTAACCCAATACATAGAAATACAATATTATATATATAATAGGGAAAACATTCAGCAACAAGTACTATTCCGAAAAATAACTAATACAAATTAGCAAAATAGAAGTTGATATCCCCGACGAAGGAAAAATATATATATATATATATATATATATATAGGAACACTCGAAGGGTATCGACCGGAAATAAGATAGCACCTTTAACTGAATTAGTGTTATGTCACTATCAACAAATGCCTCTTTTAACAATATCATATTATGATCTCACTCTTGAAAAAGTACATATTATAAATCCTTTCCAAACCCCTATATAAAAGTTTGCCTATAGCATAAAGGTTAATTACTCTCGTGTAGTTACTGAAGTGTATTCTAATACAACTTGTAAAACTTCAAATCCTATTCACTCGAGAACCAGAAAATTGCAAGACCCAATAAATAACTGGAGATCATAAATAATAATACTCATTTATTCTTAAAATAATAAATTGTCACTATAACATTTAATGGGCGAGTGATTTAATTAAAATTGATTAGGCCTTACAGCCATAAAATAGATTACTACACTTTTTTCTTAAACATTAAATTAGGTAAAAACGATCAAGAATACATCCCATGGAATTTGCATCTAAACTCATCTATGTAAGAAAGATCAGGATAGTTCCGAAGTAGCTTGATCATTAATAGCGACCACTATTATTTATATAAGATGAAAGTCAAACGTGCTTTACATAGATTTATTAAACCGAAAACATTTGTAGATAATAATACTAAGCCTTGATAAAAACATTTATACTTACAAACAAACTTAGAAAATAAAGCATACCATTAGTTTGAGACGCATGTATACATAAATTGTTCTGCAATCAGAATCTTAGCTGCGTGGTTTACAAATATATAGGCATCCATTGGAGTCGATGCCCCAATATAGTGATCAGATCTAATGCCTTAATTAGCATTGTTGACAATATTGGTTGTCAACCTAAAAGGTGTACATTGTACCAATTAAACACCGCTTGACTATGAGTATTCATTTAAATATTTGGACTTTACACTGACAAACATGAATTTCCCCCGTTTAGGTGAATGATATAAAGGTTTTAACCCTTGCACAACTGGCAAAAAGATAGAGAAATGATAGATTAACAAGGCATATAGAAGCAAATCATCAGAGTACAGCTCGTTCCTAGAAAGGGACAATACAATATATGATAATTTGGATTGAAAATTTTTATATATTGTCAACTATAGCAATTAACCTGCCTTGTTTTGTCAACTTAATGACAAAGCTTATGGATGAGACAAATTCAAGAGGGATTGAATAATGCAGTATTGGATTGAGCAATCGTGTAACCATGTCAAGGTTTAGTCATATCGACACAATGGATGACGTATGAAGAACTTAGCTAGCTAATGACGTTCAAGAGCATTACATTAGCAAAATATATCATAACTTGGTTGGCAATTGATTGGCATGCTCCATGAATCATCAATCCCTAGTACGTGAGCTGTACATATTGGCTTTTATATTTTCTTTTGGGTGGATCTAAGTTACGCTAGGAGGAACATATATATATATACAAATGACTCATTGAACTGCTCAATCTCCTAGATAAACAATGGATTACCAATTAATTAATTGGGCTCGATGAATTAGTTCGATAATGAAAATTAGTGCTCCCTACGTGGGCGGTACTATGCGGCTGGCCAAATAAAAAACAATGTATAAAAATTATGATTGAAATAGATTATATACATTAAAGGTTTGTATAATACTTAATTAGCTATTGATAGCTGGATGCCCAAGAGAAGTAAAATAGTAGTTAAGCCAATTAACTCGGCGAGTGATTGCGTGTTACGTCCGATCTGATCTTGTTGGAGAAAGTTAACAGGGATCCCTCCTCTTAATTCAAGTGGTTATTGATATATTATATACACTAGGCAATATGTCACGTTATGTATGATTTATATAATAAATAAAATTTTAATTTTATAAATAAACTCTTGTTGAATAAAGAGATATATAATAATAATTTAATAGTTTAAATATACATTGTAGTTAACTTTAAAAATATATCCCAATTGAATAAGAAATTAAACTATAATAATTTTTTTAATTTTTTTAAATTTTAATTTTTTAATTAAAATAACAAATTTCAAAAGATGGTTCAGATTCACCGAGAAGCAATTTAACCTTCATTTTCGCAAATAAAAAAAATGATGGTAGCACTTAACCAATTTTATTGACATACAAATTAAAAAAGGTCGGACACTGGGCCCATTTCATTGTGGGCCTAGATGAGTGAGCTATATGATGGGCTTTGCTATTGTTGAGATAAAATACAATTAAATTATGTTCATTATCCGGTCATTTTTATAATCCAATAGCTCATATTTATTCGAGTTGATAAAAAAATATCCACATTAGTGAATATTCATTTTTTTATTTCTTATTTACCTGGGTTTAACTTCATTTCAATATCAAATTTAATCCACGAAGAATTATGCTTTTTTTGCATTCTTAATATAAACGAAGGTTTCTTGTTAAAAAAAGAATAAGAATAAAAGCTTACAAAAGAAATGTCTATGAAATCAAACCACACATCAAAGCTGGATTTTTGTAATAGGGCACGGACAATATATTTTATGAATTATGTTGTATGTATTTCCTTGGTCCCATGTTTGCCGTAGGTAGGGTGTAAACGAGTCGAGCCGAACCGAGCCGAGAAGGAATGTTTTGGAATTCGATGTGATTTTTAGTAAGCATGTTTGAGCTTATTTGAATGTATGACGAGCTTATGATGTATTATGGGTCAAGACGAGTTCGTCCAAAATTCGTGATATTTGGGTTTGGCTCATGTTCGGCTCGTTATATTTTCGAGCAGAGAGAATATTTTTCGTTTAGCTTGTGCTCGACTTATATATGATCAAAATTCTCTTTTCAACATTATATAAGTTAACTATGACATCAATAGGATTGATGAGCCAAGAATTTTTTCGAGTTTAAATACATCGAGCTCGAGTTTCGAGCTATGCCGAGCCGAACACTCCTTAGCTCAAGCTCTGTTCGTTATTCAACAAGCTATCTATTTAGAGCTAAGTACTTTTTAGAACACAAAATTAACGAGCACAAGTTCAAACCAAATCGAGTCGAACGTAAAATGTTTGTGAACAGGTTTAACTTGTTTACATCCCTAGTCGTGGGCAGTTGGTCTACGTTACATTGCCCATGTATGTATACTTAACCTCGGGTAAAAAGTCAATCATTTATAGGCAAAATTTTTTTGTCACGATCAGACGTGATCAAAATTTGGTCAATATAGAAATTAATTTTTGTCTTAGATTTATAATATTATCTTATCATTTTTTTATTATAACTATTAAGTTTTCTCACCAACAATTAATATCTCATTTATATAATTGTTATCCCTTTTATATTTTTTAGTTTTTCTTACATTAATTATCCAAAAAAATAAAATTACTTTTAAAAAAAGATTGAGTAAAGAAATATTATATTACAATGGCAAAAATTCAAAAATTAAAATTAATGTGCGTTAAATTTAATAATTATCAATGATAATTTGGTAATAAACTTTAAAAACATCATCTATATCATTAATTTATTATTTTTGTTAGTCGCTTGGTCAGCCATTCAACCATAGGAAGCAATGTTCATATTTGATTTGTTTTTTATCCAATAATAATCAATCATTCAAATTCCGTCAAACACGGTTATTTGGGCACATATGCCCACTCCTATGTAAGGTTGTCACGATCATGGTTGCATAAATCGGAATCGGAATCGGAATCGGTTTTCTAGAGAGTCGGAATCGGAATAGGAATCGGTCTAAATCGGATAGGAATCGGTCCAAATCGGTCATATATAATAATTTAACAACTCATAAATAAATATATAAAAATTAAATATTGATGTCATTTTGATATTATTATATATATTATATTTTATGATATTTTTTAATATTTTTTAGATTTTTTTAAAATTATTTTGAATTAGTTATTATTTTATACTCGAGTCGGACACGAGTCAAGTTTTAATTACAAAAATGCCACCACAGTTATTTCTCACCCACGGTCCTTCCAAGTCGCCGCCGCCGCCGCCGTCCGCCGCGCGCCCCTCCCCCAGACCCGACCCGCCCCGCCCCGCCCCACCCCGCCCCGCCCCGCCCTGCGCCCGCCGCGCCCCACCTCCCCCGCCAGCCCCTCCCTCTCCCTGCCCCCGCAGACCGCGCCCCGCCCTCCAGATCGTCCCCCCCGTCGCCCAGTCGCCGCCGTCGTTGCTCGCCGTCGCCGCCGTCGCCGCGAGTAAGTTTAGGTTTTTAAAATTTCAATTCCAATTTTACCCTTATTTAAATAATTGAATTAATATTATACCTAGGGCATTTTGGTAATTTACCAAAAAACCGATTTTTCCGATTCACCCCGATTCCGAATCCGATTTAAATCGGTCGGAATCGGGGTGACTCGGCCGAGTTGGACGCCCATTCGGGGCCGACCGATTCGGCCCCAAAATCGGATCGGCACGCTATCAATCCAATTTAAATCGGCCGATTCGTGCAACAATAGTCACGATACACATTATACATCACTCAAATAGGAATGGTTTTTCTCAAGCTCCCAATTTTTCAAAAAAAAAGGTTCAAATAATACTTTTTGTTGGGTTTATCCTACATCGGTTATAGAAGGTATTTGTGACTTGTATATAGATAATGAGAAAACTTTATTCTTGGATTAAGAGAGGCTCATGACACCTATTGCAAGTCTTTTTTGTGGGCCAAAAGGGCCTAATAGTGGTATTAGACTTGAGTTTTGCCTAGGCCAATTGTGATTGTCTCATTCATGGGTTCCACTTGATGATTTGATTTAATGGGAGTTGCCAGGTGGAATGGGAGTTGCCAGGTGGGTGTCGTCCTACGCCGATTGTGATTGGTCCTATGCCGATTGTGATTGTCTCCTTCATGGGTTCTACCTGATGATTTAATAGGAGTTTGCTATATGTGAAAAGGAGTTGTTGGGATGATTTGATTTAATGGAGTTTGCTATGTGTGATTTCGAGATCGATCGATGTGTGAAAGGGAGTTGTTGGGATGATTTGATTTGATGATTTGATTTAATGGATTTGATTTGATGATTTGATTTACTGGGAGTTGCTAGGTGGGTGTTGTCCTACGCCAATTGTGATTGTTTCCTTCATGGGTTCCACTTGATGATTTACTAAGAGTTTGCTATATCTCGACCGATGTGTAAAAGAGAGTTGTTGTGTTTATTTCACATTGGTCGTAGAAGGTGTTAGTGACTTAGGAGTTTGCTATATCTCAACTGATGTGTGAAAAGGAGTTTAGGTTGATAGACATGAAGTGGGCATGGGTTGAGCCAGGAGGGCTAGACGTGTGGCTTAACTTGTGCCGAAGGAGTTGTCTGATGAGAGTTGCCTATAAGGATCAAGATACATGTTTATTTGGAGTTCAAGATATACACGAGGGAGTTCTATATAAGGGGGACGTCCTCCTTGTGTAGAGATAGAGAGAACGATGTTGGATCTTTTGCGAGGAGAGATAGCCAAGAGAGAAGGAGACTCGTAGAGTTGGAAGGACTCGAACTTCATTGTGGTAGTCATACCGATCAAAATACCGAAATTCCTAGTACCGTTAGGAGTTCTATATAAAGGGGACGTCCTCCTTGTGTAGAGATAGAGAGAACGATGTTGGATCTTTTGCGAGGAGAGATAGCCGAGAGAGAGGAGACTCGTGGAGTTGGAAGGACTGGAACTTCATTGTGGTAGTCATACGAATCAAAACACCGGAATTCTTAGTACCGTTAGAATTCCCGCAATCGATACCGCTCTAGATACCAACATCCAATTTACCTTTCCAAACACAACTACCACGCTATATCACTATTTGGATCGGTCACGCCTCCTGCTCTTGATACGAGTACCGATGTGTGAAAATGAATTGTTGGGTTTATCTCATATCGGTTGTAGAAGGTATTAGTGTCTTGGGAGTTTGCTATATCTCGACCGATGTGTGAAAGAGAGTTATTAGGTTTATCTCAAATCGATCGTAAAAAGTGTTAGTGATTTGTATATAAGTTAATGAGAAAATTTTATTATTTGAACTATCCTTTGGATTAAAAGAGGCCCATTGTTACAAGTTTTTTTGGAGGCCTACAGGGCCCAACACTTTTTAGAGAAAAATACAAAAAGAAAACAAATGTGTAAAATAGGAATTTTTACCGTGCCCGTCTTAACCCAAATACATAACGGTCATTTGGAGGTTTATCAAGTGGATATTTCAACATAGAGAAATATTTAGTTAAAAATAACAACTTCAAATACGCATGTTATATGCAGACTTATTAAGTAGGTATTCTAATATAGAAAAATCATTCTTAAAATTAATAACTTAATAAACGCTTAATATTAAATGCGTATTTTTAAGTAAGTATTTCTCTATATTGAAATATCTGTTTAATAAGCCTGTAAATATCCATGCACATTTAGGACGCCATCCCCCACTACTAACAAGGTTCCGATGCATTCTCATCAAGTTTACTCTCAACCCCATGTCGTTAACACTAAGGAGGAGTTTGCTACCCTCATTAATTCTAGCCCTGCACTCACTGATTCTGAAGGGGTGAGTTCTGACGGGTGGCATTTGCCCATCACACTTATAAATATCACATCCTTTCCTCAAAAGTTGTATTCTATTTCTTTCTTATAAATATTATGCCAACAATATCACTTAAACTATTTTATTTTAATTGGTAGAAAATTTAATCAAATGATTACCATATCTTTGTATTTATTTATTGATGATTTTTTTAAATTAAAACTAATCCATTTTTTCCATATATTGTGGTAAATTTTGATATTTTCCTTTTTACAAAATTATTTTTTAAATTTTTTTTAAAGGTGCAAATGCACGAAGATGTTAAACTTCTTACAATTTTCAACAGGTCATAGTTCATGTGAAAAGGTTCATATCGACGAGTTATCATTTATAATAACTAAATTTTAGGAGAGAGAAAAGAAAACTCGAAGAAAAATTAAATATATTTTTATAATAAATATATAACATAATTGTTCGTTAGTTGTTGGTGAAATAAGTATGATTTTTAATTTTTTGCATTAGGTATTTTGTGATTAATGATTTTCCCTCATTAAAATTATTGTATTTTTTATGATTTTAAAATTTTGATATTTCATTGATAATGATCAAAAGCATTTGATTTATATTCATTGATTTTTATAGTTGAGATAATTCCATAATATTATAGGTTTATAGTTTTTTCACCAAATTCATTCTAAGCAGATATGTAATACATGGTTGACGATGCCTTGTAAGAGGTATCATATTTATATTTTCTAAAAAGTATTGCATCCCATTCTAAAGGGTATCCATTTGTGAAGGTTGTATCTTTTTCTCTGTCACACTCTCTCCTCAAAATTTGTATCTTCCTGTTTATTTATTTCCACAACTCATATCAATTAATTTATACCTCTAAATAATAATAGTTTCAGTACTTTCAGAATAGTTTAGGAATAGTAATTTTAAATATTTTATGTTAGCTTTGGGGAAATTTTTATATTAGAAATTAATAACTTAATTATTTACATACTTAACAATTGTAATATTAGTCTAGCAGCAAAAGGCTAATAAAGAAGCCTACATATGTTTTAGGAGAACATAATTATACATTATCAACTCATAGAGAAGGTGTTATGTTCGATTGGATTTCGATAAAGAAATCTCGTTTCCATGTGCAAAGGCTTAACCAGCTAGCACCCCAACACGTAATTATAAATTTCGTCTTGTAGAGCAGCTTATCCACTGTACCCGCGTACCCTCTTAAGAATTGGGGTATAGTTTAGGTCATTTGTATTTTTTTATTTGTACACAATTTTTTTAATATTAATGTTTTCTAAAATCAGGTTTTTTAAATAAAAAATTGATATTTTGAATAATATTTAATTTAATATCGATCATAATAATGTTTTAAATGTTTAACAAAATTTTCTATTTATAATTTTGAAATATAGTTGAACCTAAGTTGACCCAATTAAACTACATGATATATATTTCATATCGACTATAAATTAGTTATCTCAATCGGTACAATATATTTAAAACATTACTCCGTGCAACTCAAAGTGTTTGATAAAAGTTCCAACGAATGTTATGTAATAAGTACAATTGTAAATAGTTGTCTAATTTATCTATTTACCAATTATTCTAAATTCAATAGAATAAAAATGGGGAAGAATTTATTCATCATGTAAAACAAATAGTGAAAAAATTAAGATAATTAACCAAATTGACTTTAAATATATATAATTGAAGTAAAAGGCTCTAATGTAGCCGATTTACCTATTTAGCTGAATATTATTTTACTATTTTGTATGAAACTACAAAGCTCATTTTTACCCACATATTAATTAATCTTAAAAACTTCAAGTGTCATTTGATGAATTTACTTAATTTACATTATTTGTTACTTATTTTTTAATTTGTTATCCAAGATTTCCACAGTTTAGATGATCACTTTATATTTTTATTTACATATATTTAAACTTATTTATTCACATAGATAAGTTCTTTGAGATTCCGAAGAAAAGATATTTATTATTCTAAATCTGCTTAGGGATATTTTTTAAAAAAAATTAGATGAAAAGATTTGTGCAGTTTTAAAACTATAGAAGGAAATTTATGAAAAAATTAAATTAGTTATGATTTTTCATGGTAAAAATTTAAATGGTTCCCTGTGTCTATAAAAAGTCAAATTTAATTATTAAACAAGAGAATTAAAAAAAAGGTCGTATTTATTACTCTCAAGAAGAAAAACAATGAACGAGACTTCTATGTCCCCTTCTCCCAGCTGAAAGAAGCCACTGCCCAAGATGGATTTTTGTTTTTGTAGGTAAAAATAAGACATGTTATCCAACAGCCGTGTAGGAGTTTGCAAGAGCACCACCGACCAAGGAGACGAGTCCCACTACCTCCCGAATGCCCTTGGAGCATCGGAATGGCTAATTTGTGGGTCACCGTCACGTGAAGTAGAAAGTCCCGCCCTTCACCGCTGCAATCTCTCCTCGTTGCCGCCGTTGCCGTGGACGGGAGAAGCAAGGAGCGACTGCCGTCAAGTCCTGTCAACAAGAGCCCAGTCCTTTCGCTGGAGTTGCGCCGCTGTCGCTGCGGATGCTAAAGCATGTGCCGCTTGGAGTTGACGCTTGCTGCTGTTGCACATGCTAGAGGAGACCCATCCCTGTTTATTATCGTCGCGTGGAGTTGAAGCCCGCCACAGTAATGAAGCCCCTCCTCTGCCTTGCTGCTAAGCTACCAAAGAACAGAGACCCCTCCGGTTGCGTGAGTTGCCACAGAAAATTTTTGCTGCTCGTCAAAGTCTTGTTGCGTTTTGGCCAATAGCTGAAAGAAGGTTGGTCGCTGCACAAGCCGGGACGTCGCTGATTCGAAGTGCTGCTTTGCCTCACCGGAGTTGCTGGTAGAGCCTCACCCCCGCCGGAGCTCGGGGCTGTAAAGTTATTAGCGAGGAAGGGAAGTTTCTGACTGGTCGTGATCGTCGGTCGGCAGTTCTTTCACTGAGAGGTCCTCTGCTTTGCTACTTGTTACCTGCTACCGAGAGAGCCCTTCTTGCTGGTGCTTGCCGCCATGCTACCGCTGTGAACGTGAAGAACTGCTGAGGAGAATTGCCGGGAATGTTGTGAGGAGGAAAGTCGCTTCCACATCGGATTTTAGGAGTTATTGTGGTGATGACGTAGAGTGCTACTTGTAGTTTGCTGTATCGCAACCTTCTCACTGCCAAAGTTGAGAGAAGTGGCCCTCGCCTTGCTTTGGAGCTCTGCCCAGAACAGGAGGTTTGCTGCCCATCAAGGAGTCGCTTTGCCGTAGCTGTAGCCCGCCAAGGACCTGCACCGTATGGAAAAGTTGTCATAAAACCAAAAAGGAGAATAGCCCCGTGGCTTGCTGCCCTTGGCCAAGTGCAGACTACAACTGAAGTTCAGTCGGAGCCCAACTTTCCGCTCGTCGGAGACATCGTGAAGCCTTGGAGTATTGCTGTCAAGCCACTGTTATTCACCACCTTTTCCACCTCTGCGTTGTGGAGGAGCGCTAGAACACTGCCGCTTCCCACGGAGGTCGAAGCCTTACTGCTGGGAGGTGAGCCCACCAGAACAGAAAGGTTCCAAGTCGTGTTGTTGTATCGTAATTGTAAAAGTCCGACCAGGTGCTGCTGGTTGAGAAGAGATTGCCGGAGTTCCTACGGCCTCGCTTCAATTTCTGCCGGCATCAACCAGTCGCTACTATCTTGTCGCCATTACTGGAGGAACAGCTCAGATTCCGGTGCGTTTTTAAAAGAAACAAAATGCCACGACTTTGCAAACCTTTGTCCGAGGCTATCTACGGCCAGGCCTTGATATTAGGTGTAACAGATTCGTAAATCAAATTCTTCGTTAAAACATGGTAAAAAACACATTATGTATGGATCGGAAAAATTGAAGTGGCGAAAAATTTATTAAGTTTAATAATTTTTAAAATAATAAAAAATTAATAAACTGTGAATATTAATTTTATCATTGATTGACTTTGTGATTTAAATTGAACCCTAAAAAATTATACAACATTTTTTATATAGTAATTTGTGCTTGTGATATTTTATTTTTTATCACATTATTTCTTTGCGAGACAAAGATATTTCGGTCTTACTAAACTTTCAAACTTGTATCGAAAGAGGCGATATGCGGAGCAAACAATCCCGCATCCAAATAACTTTACAAGTGTAAAAGTATGTTAACCTATTTAACATTATTTTGTTTATGGTATATAAAATGGGAAAAAATTAATTCTTATGTTAAATATTAACCAGCAACAAAATAGTGGAAACTTGGTTATGATATTATTTTATAAAATTGTTTAATAGCTTAATCATGGTAAAAATTTTAAAAATACTAAATAGAAACTAATAATTAAACGCTATTTATATAAAACAACATAATATGTCCAAAATGTTTTTAAAATTTAAGTAAACGACAATGCTATTGGGACCCTCCCCGTACTCGAAGTACTATTCCCCTATAATAATACAGTTGATCGAACTGGCTTCCATTAACGATAAACGACAATGTACGTAGCTAACGGTCAACTCAATTTCCCTTTCAAAAGCTTCGATCAAGAGATCTGCTCCCTCGGACTGGCGGCTGTCGTTTATCAAAATATTTTAACCTTCCACGAACGCACAAATCATCTTCACTAGCATCTACATGTAATATATATACAAGTAGCATTATATATATATATATATATAGATATATCTGTGTGTGGTGCGTGCTTTGCTTCTCATCTCATATACTGTTTTTCATCTTCGCTGATCAACAGCAACCATTTACTCATTCAATGGATCATCATAAACGCCACAAGATGCAGCAGGCCAAAGCTGTGGATAGTAACTCAGCGGGTCTGGTCTTTCTTTTTACCGTGTTTTCTGCACATCATGATCTGTTTGGATCTAACTCGTGTCATCAAATTTGCATGAACTGTTGTCTTTCCAACTTATAGAAGTGAGCAGCAACGAGTGTGAGTTCATCAAAATGTCAGAGCAAGAAGAAGACATGATCTATAGAATGTATAAACTGGTGGGAGACAGGTACCTTCCAATCATAGAAGCACTATTGAGATTGGTTCTTTAATCTTAGAACCACTATGAGGTTCCTTGTTACTTGATCACCTTTATGTTGGTGTGTACCGCTGATAAGCCAGTGATGCTTGAGATGATACTCATTGTGATTTTGAGTATGAGATTGGTAAATCTCGACTAATTTTGAATTTCACTGTGTCTTGGATTTTGATTTTAGAAGATGCCCATTTAGCTTGCGGAGAAGATTAGAGTGATAGCTAAAGAGAAGTTATAAAATGTTTAATACAAGCAAATGGTGTTTTTTAGGTGGAACCTGATAGCAGGGAGAGTTCCGGGAAGGAAACCTGAGGAGATAGAAAGGTTTTGGATAATGAGACATGGAGAAGAGTTAGCTGCCAAAAGGAAAGGCCAGAACTTCTGATCATTATATTATAGAGCAATGTGACTTTTATGTTTAGATTGTATTATCTTATCTTTTCCTTTCTTTCTGTTCTTTCCCTTTCTACTCTGTCTTTGAATGTAACATTGTGATTTGCGTTTGTTATGAATGGATTTATGTCCTGATCCTCCCTGCCTCTCAAGTAAGTGCCATCTGAAACTTTCATAGAAAAATACCTATCCGTCTTATTTATATTAAAACGGTTTGTTGCTCTATTCAAGAAGAAGAAAATCTTATGGTTATTAGACTAAACTTTATATGTAGAGGCTAGCCTAATAACCTGAAAAGAGAGGATTTTTTATAATAAAAAAAAGGAAAAAAGAGATGCAGTTGATAATAGAACAACCAATTCCACGATAAGAATGCATGTGACAATGGATAAGGGCGGTAGTTTGTTTGACGCCTCCACATAAATTGAGTTACAAAGTGCTAAATTAATCTACAATTTGATCTCTAATACTTTTTTGTAAAAAAATAAAATCAAAATGTTATTTCAGCGACTTGGGCCAGAGCTATTTTTTGGTAAGTCTTTCATTTTTTACTCAAAAGGATGGCATCTTCGGCAAGAGTCTCTCTAGTCTCTAGTGGTGACATTAATCAAACTTAGATTAAACCCAATCAATTAAGTATCCAAATTTGATTTATAGCACCGAGCAAAATACTAAACTAGTGTAACTTAGTAGCCACCATTTAGATATTTTATAATTTTAAATCGTTTATAATAACTAGGCAAGATGTATTATTAGGAGCCATAAACTCTAATTTTACCTTATATAATCAAAGATATGCAGTAACAATTTTATTTGTAGATTAATTGAGTCCATAACTTTTCATTCGAATGTCCGTATTATTAATAAAAAGAAATTTATTATCATCATCGTCGTCATCGTCTGATCGATACCATTTTCTGCAACGACAAGTTGTGATTGTGATTGTGTTGTGTATCAAACAAACAAGTAAAGATGTACACATACTCTTTTACCTTCTTCAACGATGGCCCGCCTCCTTCCGAGCAAAATGGTACACCACAACCCCACGCCGAGCTCCGGCCGCCGGCGGAGCGGCGTGAACCACCGTCACCCGGAACATCTTCCTCGCCTTCCCGAAGAACACCGACTCCTTCTTCCACCTCCGAAGATGCGCCATCAGAAACCCCCGCCGGCGCCGCCGGCGGCCGGGGCTAGGAGGAGCCAGGCGAGGGTGTCGAGGAGCGGCTGGTAGAGGTGGTCGTGGTAGACGACGTCGGACGCCATCACCAGGTCGAACTCCAAACCCTCAACGTCCTCCCGGCAGCCCCACCGCAGTGCGCGGGCGGCAGCGCGGCCGCCGCCGGCGGCGACGGCGGCGGCGTTGGAGTCGGCGTTGAGGCGGAGGTTGGGGACGACGTGGGGGAGGTCGGAGAGGGTGACGTCGGCGCCGAGGACGGCTGCGGCGGCGAGGCCGGCGAGGCCGGTGCCGGAGCCGAGCTCGAGGAGGCGGAGTGGGCGGCGGCGGGGGAGGATAGGGCGGAGGGGGCTGCCGGCGGGGTCGAGGATGTGGGCGTCTAGGAGTGCGGCGAGGGCGGCGGCTGCCGGCCAGAGCTGGAAGGAGAGGCCTTGGGACGGTTGGTGGCGGATCACCAGCTCACCGTTGATGGATCGGAGCTCGAAGCGCTGCTGCTGGTGCTCCGGTGGAGCTTCGCCGGCGCCGTAGTCGGCGCCGGCGGCAGCGCCGGATCGTTCTTCGTCTTGATCGGAATCGGAGTTGGGGAAGAGAGTCGAAAGGTTTCCTTCTTCGTCTTCGTCGTGGCAGGTCGCCATTGTGATGGGCTCATGTTAGGGTTCTAAGAGTGTTTTTATTTTTTATTTTTTCCTTTTTAATCATACATCATTACACTTAAAACACAGATTTTATATATAATCAAATCGAATTTAAATATAGGTAATCCAAATTTGTTGGTGATAATTTGTCAAGTTGGCATCTTAGTATTTTAATTATCGATCAAATCACGAACCAAATAAGACATAGTTATAGTCTCGAGGGCAGAACAAGTGATCAATAACGACAAGCATGATTTAGTTGCTGTTTAGAAGTTAAAATTAGGTTATGTATAGTAAAAACAAAATTTATTTTTCACGTTTTTAATCGAATATATCTACTACATAGCAAACGTTGCTTTAGAAAAAAAGTACGAATTAGAGAATTTATCAATTTTCAAGGCATTTTAAAATGTATAAGTTACTTGTTGCTCATTAAATTCCGTAGTAATTTATACCTTACAGTTTTTACTCAATGAATAGATTTAGTTTGTTTATTTGAGCTTATAATTGCTCTTTTCATCAGTATTGTTTTTGTTTCTGTCGACAAAATGCCTCACTTGAGAGAGTGAATGAAACGACTCTAATTTTGATGTGAGCGTCAAAAAATTACAAGAGTGGATGGCCTGGGGACTTCTCATATTAAATCGTTTGTTTTGTTGGTAGACAAGTTCTTTTTTGCAGCAATGAAGTGAATTGGATTAGGGCAATCGTGAACATTTGAGGAAGATAGGTTGTAGATAATCAGGTTGCAACATCATATCAAAAAAATGAACATATGATACAAGAAAAATATATGGCCATGATGCCATGCAACAAGCTTACAAAGGCACCAAATATTTCGTGTTTCCTTCAGCGCTTGAGCTTCTCCGATTTGTGCTTCACAAGAGAGAAGACAGTACACTCCTGCTGCGTCTGGGAGTAGGTGGACGAGAATTTTGATGGCGAGCCGTAGCTGGATTATCAAATGATCTAAACGGCACCAAAGATTTGTTTGCCTCCAACATGTCCTGCAAAAATGACAAATTTTATAATTACAGTAATCTCAGACTTTTGAAAAAATGAATGATGGAACTAATACCACTCGTGAAGAGACGGTAAAAACTCTCTTTTCGAAAAGTAAAAAACTATTATAACGAATAAAATCAAAAGAACATTAACTAGTTATAGTTCAATTGACAGTACAAATAAAACTCATACAGACAAATGCAGTGCCTGCATCGGCAAATGTCAGCCAGACTTAATTTTCTAAAAAATTGACTTCATGGAATTAACAGTCAACTCCTAAAAAAGAATGAAATATACTTATTTTATAAGAAATATGCTTAGAAACCACAAATGATAGCAAACATATCACTTCCCTCTCCACTGAATTTTTATCCTTAAATCTATTATCTACAGTCCTTTAAACTCAACTGTAGCAAATACAGTTTACCTGCCATTTGGCAACAAGCGTTGTCAGGAGTCATACAAAGAGAAAGGAATGATTTTCCCTTTTCTCAGAGTGAAGGACTTGAATGAGACAATGCGGAGATTGTATAAGCCATTTGCTCAACTAATTATAGAATTGAACTAGTAATTGTCGTGTCATTTTTGTCTACTACAAACCCTTGCATTACCTTTCTCATTGCTGCCAAGGGACTCATAGCTGCATTAGAAGCAGGCACTCCGGGGCGGGCTAATTGAGTTTTGTTCCACATAATAGATGCTATGGCAGTTTCACCATCTGCAACAAATAAGATAGTAAAACATCAGACAAGTAAACCCGAACATAGAAATCATTTTTCTTCAAGAAAAGAACATGAACAAAAAATCAACTTGGAGAAATGTACCTATTGCCTGAAGCATTCTACTGTTAGTCCCAGAAACTTTACCATCAAGAACACTGCAGTTTACACAAATTGAAATATATCAACTTTGTGGAAGGAGAACAATACCGCGAAAGGAAAAAAACAGAAATAATCCCTCTCATCCTATTTATCAGTAGTATCACACACAACTGTATCACTATATGGCCTCTGGTTTCTTGGATAATGGGCCTCATAAGCTACTCCGACTGAAAAAACCATAATTATTTGGTCGTCAAATATATAGATTTCCACAAGGGCTCTTTAGCCCCTGTTTTACTCCCTTTTTTCCACATTATTCTTCTTCATTTTTCTTGCCATGTCACTACCACATGGAAATGTTATTCATGTTATTCAGCTATTCATAGCAGGAGATTTAACCACTTCACTCACACTTCAAATTGTTCTGATTCAAACGAACAGTAAATATGTATTAATAGAAAGTTAATGGCAAGAAAAAAACTCATAGTCACCCATTAGATGCAAGTGAAGCCCCATCCAGATCTGACTTGGTTTCTGAAGCTAAATGCCAAGATAGGGTTTTCGACGCAGTGTCTAACAAGAGACCAAATTCAGACAAATAAGGATAATGATATGCAGGAAAAATGCAACCTTAAATCAGCTGAAAACGATGCCAACAATCAACCATGTGCACCTGATGAATTAGAGTGCAGTTTTTGAAATCCATTGTTCTGTCTCTCAGCATTCTCTGTTGGAAAACTGTTCTGCATCTTCTGATTGACTGAACCTGCATTGACGTATCACATAGTTATACGTGACACCTTTTATGGGTGTAGATTCGGCAAAAAGTAGTATAATATAAGTTCCATACTGGGCAATACGTAATGTTTGTGATGTGCTGGAATGACTGATGACAACTGATGCTGCTTGAGGCATTCTTTATCAGTGTAGGTTTGGCATGCAAGGATTTGCTAAACGCCAATAAATAACATAAAATAACATCATAAGATAAAGGAAGGATTGGTCCACTCAAAATAACCTGTCCAAAAGTTATTACATCTTACCTGGTTAAGACAAGTAATTTTGAGATCCACAGTGGAGGCATCCACTGTTTGTTGCTCGAAAAGATCACTTAGTTTGTATGCAACGGTACCAAGGTGATCAACAGCATTGACTAGCGCTCTCACTGCATAGTCCTTTAAATTTTCAAGCACCCTAGAAAAAAAGGCAATAATAAGATGATCATAGAACAACTAATAACATGAACAAAACCCACTAAATTGGCCAAGTAACAAAGCAAAAAGTTGAAATAATGCAGCAGATATATATGATGCAAAATCACAAACTAATGATCAATTATGTTGGGCATAAACAAATCAAACAAATAAAGAATTTTTAATCTATGCCTCAGGGCATTAGGCTATAAAAGTGAATATACAAAAGAGTTCTCAAACTCCGACAAGATTTATCGCTAAATTGTTGAGAATAAAATCCAAGATCCATGTATAAAGTCAGAAGCATGATTGCAACAATAAGCACTAGTAAATTTTCACTACAAAATAGCTATATCGCAATAATTTCCATGAAAACTTAAATTGAAATATTCAACACATAAAACCCAACCACAAACTAGTTCAAAATGAAATTTACATGCTTACATTTGCTTCTGCTCATTATGAAGGTATGATTTTTCACAGTAGTCAGCAGCAGAATAGAGCTGAGGCCTCAAATTTTTCAATTCCTGCAAGCTCCAGAAGAAGAATATCATACAGAAGAAACCTAATGCCCAGTGAGGTATCTATTTGTAACACTAGAGTAATGCCAGAAAAAGAAAAAAGAATCGAACACAAGAACCAAGACCTATATATAAAAGTAGAACTCGAAAATCATATCCAAAATACCTTTCCTCCTGTTTATTCCCACCGATCAAGGGTTAATCTTAACATGCCTAATCTAAAAAAACTATCATCATCATTTTTCACCTAATCCTGCCATGGCCTATCCCTATCTTGAGTACAACACTCCTTTAGCTTAAGAGGAAAATATCAATCACAAAATATGCATGAAACAGCTCTCCGAAATTGATTGATATACACAAAATGCTACAAAGTCTAATTATGAATTCGCTTTTTATTATAAACCAAAAAATTCATCTCAGTTTTTCATGAATAACACAAATTCATCAGCCTTTGGGTGACCAATAAACATTTTCAGCCTTTGGGTGACCAATAAACATTTTCCTTTCATTCTTGACAACCACCAAACCTAAATGTACACAATAACGGGAGGGAAGGATCATCATATCAGTAGTGAAGTTGACTTTTCTTCAAAACATTGACACATAAAATTCCTTTTTAGCTCAGCACAAGGAAGCCATTGAAAAACCACAATCGTTAACACTATTAGCCGTTTGGTCAAAAGAACACAAGTTCCCATGTGAACAATACACTAATATCTTTTCATTTTTATGGCACCTGCATGAATCAAGTCGCCTTTTACAAATTGTAATCACATTTAATAAGCAAAAAAACAATTCTCGTCGACCACATGCTCCTGAATTGGGCATACAAGAACAGATCAATGAAAAACAAAAACTGGATCCAAAACTATCACCACCCAGCAAATAATTAATGGCAAAATAACCATTTCCAATCTACAAAAGAACCCACTACATCAACCAAAAAATTACCATTAAAAGAAAAGCAACACTTCCGGATCTAACCAGCTACACTCAACCAACCAACAAATTCTCCCGCACCAGCCGAAATTCAAATAAATCCACCATCAACAAACTAAATAAACACCTTTTTTCCTATCCGATCCATGAAAATTCGTATTAATATATATATATATATATATATATATATAGAGAGAGAGAGAGAGAGAGAGAGAGAGAGAGAGGGGAAGCACACCTGCAAGGCCTTGACGAAGTTCTTGCTCCGCTCCAAGGAGACCTCGTCAAAGGTCATCGCGGGGCGCTCCGGCTGCACCTGCTCCACCATCTTCCCGACCAGAAAAAAAAAACGCAACAAGAATCGAAAAAGAAACGATTTTTACAGGTCCCCAAGCAGCAAAATAAGATGGCCAAGAAGAACAAGAAGGAGAAACTAGAGGAGGAGGGGAGGGTGGGTGGAGTAAACGACATCAATGGGGGTTGGGAGGTCGAAGTGAAGTGCAAAGCAAGAAATGCCGGGAAATTGGCTCAGAGATGTTGAGTGAGTGGACTGGTGACGATGATTGACTTTTCTTTGGCAATGGGTTGACAAATTTGGGTGGGCTTTTGGTCCAAGTTCTGAATGGGCGGCCCATGGAATATTTCACCATGGCCATATACTCGCACTGAAAACCCTAATAATTTTTTTCCCAATCCAATTAAGTTTTCAACCTTTCTTCCTTTTTTTTAATACATAAAAGAAGTTATGCATAGGGTCAGCGGGTTTACCGTTTTACCGACGACTTCAAATTAAATTTAAATAAAATGGCCATGTTTTTTTAATCATTTAAAAATTAGTAAAAATAATAATAAATTTGACGGTACCACTTTTATTTTGAAACCACAATGACATAAACCTTTATGGTTACTATTTTACTAATTTATCACTTTATTAAAGTATTTTTTTATTTTTTGTAGTATAAATTTAGTGTTATTGATCTATATAAATAAAAAAATTATTACTATTATTATATTTAATTAAAATTTTATAATATTACATCTTTTTAGAGGTTAATTTAATGTAAATATATGGCTGATACTAAATTTGTCATCTTGATATAAGCTTTATATGACCAAAGAGTTATAGATTTAAATTAAAATTTGTTAGTTGTTAACTATTTACCGGTAGTCAAAAAGGTCAAAATTTAATAACTATAGACAATCAAAAACTTACCAATTGTTATTATTCATTTCAATTAAGAATAACAATGATATGTTGGTCGTTGACTTGATCATGAATATCTTAGGATCTTTTTTGTTTTTGAGGTGAGCAAGATGAGAACTTTTGTTAAGGCAATTACACCACTTGTGAGTTTTGACCGATATGATCAAATATGAAACCATTCTCCACTTTCACATTAGTATCATTTTCGAGGAATAATATGGATTTGTACCAGACATTTGAACTACAAGTTGATGACCACCCATCCAAGCCTCTTCTTTATAAAACACAACGAATATAGATCAATCCAAGCATGTCAAAAAGACAAGGGCCAGACCCGGTTTGTAATTTTGTATTATGCAGGTCAGTATTAGGTGACAATACTCTCACCTACACTTGAAAGCAAACAAATAACAACCTAAGTTTGGCCTTCTCCTCCATGAGAATTATAAGCTTATAAGGGGACCAGCAAGCGACGACGTTCTTTCCATTTCTTCCTTTTGTCTCTTGTATTGCAGAGTCTTCTTCCACCTCCGACCAGCCCCAACGCCACTGTCTCCTCTTCTGAGTGATCTGCTAAGCTCAGATGACAATGACCACCTCTAATTCTTCTCCTGCTCTTTGGTTATATTCATGGCCGCCCGACCACTCGTGGTTCCCATTGCCTTTGCACTTACCGGCTGGCTGATATTGTTTGTCTTCCCATGTCTGGGCAGTTTGGGGCTGCAGTACTGAATTAACCTTTTGTTTCTGATTGATTGGGTTCAAAGCTTTCTTTATGAAATTTGGATGATATGTGTGCATGTCTGTGGGTGGCGGTTTTTATCTAATTAATATATGGTGCTGTGTTTGTGCTCCACACATAGCCTTTGCCGTGTGTGCACAAACCACTCGATTGGAAGAGCTCACCTCAATGGACATGCCTTCTCAAAATCTCACAATCTATGAATTGCCTTGCTTTTCTTATAAAAAATATAAAAAAATAAATCATTTTTATTTACAATGGCCCAGATGCATATATAATTGTATGACAATCATTTTTTTTAAAACTGAAATATTCTCTCCTCACAAAATGATCAGTTTTCCACAATTATTTTTCCAAAACGAATTAGGAATTAGCTCAATCTGATCAGAATTCTAAAACCCAAGAATCACAATATTATTAATTTTAATAAGCTGTCTGCAAATCTTATTAATTGTGGCTTCTAACTTCAATTATGAAAATTAAATTATCACAAAACTCAATGAGCAACCAAGATGATGGCATCACGATACATAAGTTTATGTAACCCGTTGAAAAATGAAATCAGAGTTCAAATTTAACTACCTTATATATATAATATAATATAAATAAGAACCTAATGCTAATTGCATCCATAATATTCATAAAGATTGTATCCCGACAAATCACTGAGCGGGTGCAATGTGTCACCCACCATATATCTCTTTTTTGTTCATCAAACAAAGTCATAAAAAAGAAACATTATATACATCGAAGTTATACTGTTCTTATCGTTATATTAAGTACGGTTCTTCATCATGCCGGACACCTAAACATGTAAATTAATCTCCAAGGTGACGAAGTCAGCAGGCAAAATGCCGGTTTCATGTAATAAATAAATTAATACGAATCTTTCTTCTCAATTAGGTAGCTCTAATTATCGAGAAGACTCCAACCATATATTAATCTAGTTTTAGGTTTGCATGGCAAATAAGTAAAGGGCCTAGCCATGCAAGTTATATTGGGTTTGAAGTCCAGATTGATTAAGATCATCTCTAGTAGATTATATAACTAATTATGTTACAGTCATGAACAATATTGTATATATACCAAAAGGGCTTAATTTAGCTATCTTGGTAGCAAGCAAGCGAAGACAGGTTTGATAAATGCAGACGTCAAAGGCATGCAAAGCCAACCACAACCATAACTAAACAATTGATCAGCCGGTACCAAATGCAACGTGAAACCATACACATGACCTTTCTTCTGATCATCTCCAATTCTCGGCAATGTAATTTGTCAAACAAAGCAATATCTCTTTCACATGGAACGATGGAAATGTCTCATTATTTAGAATAAAAACTTGAGACATCCCAAGGGTAAGATTTTAACTCAGCAAATAATAAAAAATCATTTTAAAATTTGGGTCCTCTAATTAAGAATATATAGTTGAATGAATCATGGATTTATAAGATGCATGTTTCTGACCACTGTTAAGAATATAGTGAAAGAAGAAGAAGAAGAAGAATTTAACTTAGTGGGAACATGTTTAGGATAGGCACGCAGGAGCACATATATAGATATCGCAAATTTACTGCTAGGGTTGAAATTTTTAAATTTTGGTGAGTAGCTGTGACATCCCAAGGTGTGACATTTTATAAAGTTTTCTTTTTCTTATCATACAAACAAAAAAAGATGATAAAGACTGGCAGAGAAGATTACATAACACGCCCTCTCTTCTCTATGCACCATCTTCCCACATGATCACTAAAGAACAACAAATATATGAACATTCCTTCTTATTCTTGTTACATTTTCGCAATTTTGGAGAAGAAGAAAGAGCTGGCAAACCAAATATCACACAAATTGTGTGTTGACTCGTCACCTACATCGCTGGTATACGAGCTTCCATGGAGAGCTCTCAGCAACCTGCCAACGACAGCTTCTCCTATGCTTGGCTCGTCAACCAAACTCCGGCGACCATCGCCGGTGACGTCGAAGCAGCCGACGAGACCTCCTCCTTCTTCGACGTCGACCCGGCGAGGTGGCCGGGCTACGAGGCCGGCCGGGACTTCGACTTCGGCGTAGCAGCTTCGCCGCCGGCTGCGCCTCTCCTTCACGCCGACCAGCTCTTCTCCAACGGCCTCCTCCTCCCCCTCCACTACCTCTCTCCTCCACCACCACCACCGCTCCATGTCGATCACAAGGCCGCCACAACCCCCACCGCCGCCGACCTCGATGTGCTCCTGGGACGGCCGTCCTCCGGCGGTGCAAAGAAGCGGCCGGTGATGGAGAGGTGGCAGAGGGGGTCGAAGAAGGTGTGGAAGAAGTACTTGGGGCTGTTGAAGCCGCTGTGCAGGTGCGGCGGCACGGGCCGGGGGAGGAGGCCGGCGGCAGGGAAGGTTGGTCCGGAGACGGTGAGCTGCCCGGAGTCGTTGTCGACGTCGGCAAGGACGAGCAACGCCTCGGCCGCCGGAGATTTGCTTCTTGGGGAGGTGGTGTGGGACTCCAATGTGGAGAGCTCCATCTACGAGGCTGTTCTTCATTGCAAGAAGTCTATTGGTCAGTAGTTTATTCTTCTCAATTTTTTTTCTTTTTTCTTTTTGTTAATATTGGGTGTTGAAAACATAGATATTAAATTAACTTATGATTTTAAAATCTTAAATTAAGTTGTGATTTTGTAAAATATCTGAGATATAATCCTAAACCATGCCTTGTAACAAAAGTAAAAAAAGAAAAAAAGGAGGATAATTTTAATCTTTCGGTGGACACCACTTAATTTTAAATTTTTTTGGTTTAACTAAGGATAAGTTTCGACCTTCAACTTTCATAAGGAAAAAAAATCATAGTTAGCTAGTGTGCCTAGAAAAAACTCAATACAAGCTTTAGAATAGGTTAATTTCTTGTCTTCTCGAAGTTAAAGTAATGAAACTTGGGTTTTGCTAATTATTGGAAGTATTTTTCCTTTTAATCTTGCAGAGTGAAATTAAGTTGCTCAGAGAAGAAAGATAAGTGAAGCATGGAAGGATGAAGGAGATGGTGAGATGGAATCCATTTTTCATTGTATTCCTTCCTCCTTTCTTGTTCTTTTTTTCTGTGCAGATTATAATGTGTTCTTGCTTGTAACAAATGAATGCATGCCCTTGTCTGTTAATGCTAATTTGGAGATGATATGTGTAGATTTTAGAAATGGAACTGGTGGCTTGTAAGAACCTACACCACGTACCCAATCAATCACATCTTGAGCTAGATTGACCATTCTTGTCATTGATCTGCTTCAAAGATCTTAACTTCTTGATTACTCGACCAAACTTATACTGATCTTCCTGAGAACACTTAGAATTATAAATTGGTTAGCGAGAGCCTACTCAAGTCTGATCGTTCACGAACGTATAGAGACGGATGAAACATTCATGAATTGCTTTCATGAATCACGAGCAATGGCTCCAAGACGACATGCACTTTTTCTTCGAGTATTACGCAATCATATTACTGGTGGCGTAAGAAAAACGTTTGCTGAACGATTATAAGTAAGTTGCCATGGACTTCACATGATTGATATTCACGATTCACAAGTTCCATGGCGGTAATTCAACTAGTGCTCGAGTTTTATTCTATACATGTTTACCTGTGCGTTTATACTTTGTATGCATATTTAAAGATAAATTAGCCTATTTTATTATTATATATAAATATTTATTTTTAAGTTTTATTATTTTTTGCTATATTCTTGTGTAAATAACCGCCAAACGTTTAAATTTTAACAATTGTGTAAACTATTTAGCTCAGAGTCAATGGAGATGAGTCAATTTTAGAACAAATATCCCGTATAAAAAGGAATTATGTGTTAAAATTAATATATATCATATATACATGGAAAGAAAAGTCTTCCCATTGTGACTAGTTATTTTAAGGAAAGAGGCTCAGACCCCACACTTCAACATGGTATTAAAATATATATATAGTTACAGGTGTCCAATGCCGTATAAAACCCCTTAGAGAAAAGAGCGCTAGCGATTAATCCACGAGTGATTGGTCGTATATATCGTTCAAAAAAAGATTAAAAACAAAATACAATCATAGTTGGCCAATGCCGTATAACCCCTTAGAGAAAAAGGGTGCTAGCGATGGGTACAAAAGGTTTGCCGGTGAGAACAGTGTTAAAACATATATCCCACGTTAAAAATTGTGTAAGTTTGGGGGTCATTTGCGGGTGAGGGGAGTGTTAGAACATATATCTGTAAAAAAATATATATGTGGGAAGGCTTAAAGAAAATTATGAATAAAAATTAAAATATATGTAGAAATGTGGGAAGGCTTAAAGAAAATTATGAATACAAATCAATATATGTAAAACCCACGATTCGAGTTAGGGTTTATATTCAGAACCGGTCGACCGTTATTTTTTTCAAGTTGAGTCAGTTTCAGGACACGTGTACTGAGTTGATACGAATCGCGTGTATGAGCTATGAGGGTCATGCATACCCAAGTATATGATGATAATGTCATGAACATAGCAGAACAGAATGAGTTATCAGATATATGAGAGTATGCAAGTCATTTTTTTATTATTTTTATATATAATGGATCGTAGAATTAGTTTTAGGCCGTTTATCGCGTTAGGACGCGTTACGGGCATTTTGGGTGGGTTGATAGTTCTAGAGCATATCATTACAATTTTTGGTATTTATTTGATTTTATGGGATTTTTTCCCAAATTTTTTGGAATTTTCTTACGACTCAAATATTATTTTGACTCGAGTCGGAGACGAGTCAAGTAATATTTATGAAATTGCCACCCAACCTTTTCTTCTCCATCCCCGACCTTTTCTCCCTCACACCCAAACCCTAACCATCGCGCCGCCCCTGTTCACGCGCCGCCGACGCCGCCTGGCAGCCGTTCAACGCCGCCCAGCCCAGCCACGGCGTCGCCATACTGCCCCGACCAGGTCCGGCCCCAATCTGGCCACCGTGACGCCGGAATCGCCGTGCGTAGTGCCACGGCTAAGTTTTGGTCGCGTCATCGATTTCGCCGCCGGTGACCGTCGCTGCCACGATCAGGTGGTCGCCTCAACACCAGCGACCACCCAGTAACCCTCCCCAACCGGAACGGAGGCCAACGCCACCCATCCCGGCTAGATCTCCACACCACCACGGCCGGCCTCTCTTTTATGCATTTTCCGGCTAGCCGCCACCTCCGTTGGCCTCATCGACCTTGTAGATGAGTCGGGCTCGCCGAGCCGGTTCCAATGGTACCCTACATGACCCCTATCCAGCTAGTAGATACCACTGGCAATTGTCACCAGAAAACCACCGGAAGTCGCCGGAAAACCGCCCGCAGCTGCCGGAAAATCGGAATTTCTGGAATTCGCAGGAATTCACCGGATCTTCCGCGGGGCTCACCCGGTGGAGCCCGATCGAGCTTCGGACGCCGACGAGCGCCGAATTTGAGCTCTGAGACGCGCGACGGAACCCTAGCCGTCGCCGATTGTCGACGACGAGAGGTATAATAATTACCTCCAATTTGATTATTTAAATTGATGATTATTAGCATAGCATGGTAGCATGGACCGATTATTTATCATAATAGTGCCTAATTTCCGATGAAGTAATGATTGTATGTTTTGAGGAATTGTAATTGAATAGTAAGTGAGCTAATGAGATAAAATGAGTTGGAGCATGATAAGTGATCATGATGTAATTTAGAAAAACAGAAAAAAATATAGTATGAATAGTTTGAGTTATGATTATTCTCTTTCATGATTATTTGACTATGATGGATGATTATTATGTCGTGTGTGGTATTCATTGATTTTGATGAATCATGTAGTTAGAGGGTGTTAGTATTTAGTTTTGATGTGTAGGTACGGAGTAGGAGCTCGTCGCGTAGGCGCGATGACCCGCTTGGAGCTTCTACCAGGTCCGTTTAGGACTCGTCTGTTTTACTCTTTTCTATTGTATGTTGTTTTAATGCCTACAGGACGAGTTAAGTGGCGTTTTATCAGATCCCACTTAACTCGGGTCATTTAACCGAACATTTTTCGGATTAATAACCCCTCGAGGATGATTTCGAAAATAAGATCCACCACAAGTTGCCTTCGGGCCTATTATATAAATCCCTACCCAGCCTTATATATATGTAGTTTTCGCGTTTTCAGTGAGACGAGAGATGGAGAAATCGACTGCACGTACCATGCAGAGGATGCCGTGATAGTCAAAGCGGACTCTGGATTAGTGCCAGCGGACTATTCCATTCCCGAGGGATCCTAACAACTCCGCGTCTGAGTTCCTCACACCCGGAGAACGTGGAGGTTTACGGGTACTGTTTAGTACAACGCATGTTCGGACTTGTGGTTCAAAGGGTACTAAAGGCGACTGCCTGAGAGTACTCGGCCTTCGTGCTCAAGGCCAGGAAAAATATGGAGGTAAGGAGAGGGCTTAAGATAAAGTTTCATGAGAAGTACTGAAAAAGAAGTGCCGAGAGCGGCACAGTACCAGTAGCAGATCAGTTAGTTCGGGATGCTACTGGGTATGCAGCCCAGTGGCTCCTCAGTAGTGCCCTTCAGAGTGTTCTTAAGGAAGTATATGGTTTTCTTTCATATGAGAGTTTGTTCTCATAGCCAGCTTGTTATAGTTATTTTATTTTCTGGACCAGTAACACTTGTTACTGACGTATTTTTATACTATATGTAGGTAATAATCACGAGTTGGAAGAGCCAGCTTGGACGGATGAGCAATGAGGTCTTGTACACACACACATGTTAAATTTCTGAATATTTAATATTATATTATTATGTTATTATATTGTGAATAACATGAGTAAATGTTTGAGCATGATGATATGATGTGAATGAAATGCTTAGACACGATAATAAAATGCAAAATATGATCAGAGTTGAGCAACGGAAGCGTAGTGGGTTGAGACCCGAGTTTCAGAATGAATACGTTATAAATGAGATTTTATGTGATTGTTAATGCATGCCGATATATTTGTATATATATTATTTTGACAGGGTGGGCCCATAATTGCACTTTTAGGGGAGACCCTGTTAGTTTTACTTCAGAATTTTCATCGATTTTGCTCACAATTGTGATGGTGTGAAATTTAATTTGCATGTCATTCATGTAATACCATGTTAGGATTTTGTGCATGCATTCATTCAAATTGTATCTTCATCTTAAGACGCCGAGATTGGATCCGCACAAGTTAGGTTCGCATTAGCCGACCTAACCGGGGCCTGTAACATGCCAGTTTGGTGTACGAATGTGAACCAGATTTGGGGTGTTACAATATATATGTAGAAAGTCATTTTAGGTAAACAGGCTCCTGCCTCACGCTTCAACGGTTAGAACGTGTATGTGGTCGGTTCAAGCTCAAATTAGCTTATAAATCAAACCGAAGAAACCGACCAGTGAACTATATACAAATATAGAAACATACCCTAACTTGCATTAATGTTGGTGTAGTTTGTAGAATGGCCACCCACCTCGTAAAGTTAAATCTTCCATATTGAAAACAATAATTATTAAGCAACTTAATTACTCTTTTGAAACCCAAAGATTAAGCTTCGCACGTAATCGTGACGCCATAGCTACGCATGTTGTGTATCAGCTCTAATATTGTTTGATTATAAAACTCAAGTTCTCTCTATTTTAGCCATGGTTACATGTAAACAGTAAAAGTAGTGCCAAGAAGGACAACCGTCAAAGCTCCACCTCCAATTTACTGTCTGTACTCTGAATGATGCATGCACTTGTGACAACTCTTTAATCTCGCAATTAACCAAACTACTTTGAATCACCTAATCTCGTGTGTCTACAGATGAAATGAAAGAAGAGTTGTAGGCCATCCAAATGGTCACCACAAAATAAATATATGAACCATAAACATGTAAAATCGCATCATTAGATCAGCTAATAATCATTATTAGATTAGCTTAAGACATGGGTCAAGCTCATTATGTGTATTCTTGATCAGATTATGAATGAAAATCGACATGTATGATATTTTTATCATACATGGATAGTGGACGTAGATATTAATCAAGCTTTGGCATCTGATTAACTTCATGGTGATATCAAAACAGTATGTATAACATAGCACCAACGTCTGTTCGCCAAAAAGGAAGAACTGTTACAAACGAACATATGGAGGAAGACATAATGGGAAAAGGAAGTGAATTTGGGTCACAATTCACATGGGAAGAAAGCATGAGGCAGGGACATGGACAAGCATTAATGAGATGGTTTGAAATCGATAGAGTATGCGTCTCTATGCTTGTCTCTAGCGTTACAACTTCTATTCCATTTACTCCATGGTAATGCATGGCTGGTTTGACTGTCATGGCCGCTGTTTTTGTTTCTTCTAAAATGTGTGCTGTGTGGGGACCGGAATGCATGTTTTTGCTGCAGGACTTCTTCATGATATACATGGCATTGAGGTTGATGTTAACAAGCTGGTTTTCCTGTCCTGTGGCCAGTGCATTTCATACAGGGACCATTTTAGGATAGAATATATGTTGCCCACTGCTCATTATAGAAATGAACATTATTGAACTGTTAGAACTTTGAAATATATTCTGGGCCAGGATGTGCTGGTAGACAAGTATGGAGAGAAGACAATATGTCATGATCTCTGAGATAAGATAGAAGATCAGAACAATTTATGCAGGATAGAATGAGCACTTTATGTTATCTAGCTTGTGTTTCTATGGCTTTTTTGAGTTGCATGGCATGAGCATTGATAGAAGGAGAAATTACAGACTTTCATTGCTCTCTCTTTCTCTCTCTCTCTTAAAAAGACTTTCACTGCTAGGAATGTGTATGAGGTTTAATGGCGGCTAGGAAGAGACGGGACGCCAGGTGTGGAGAGGGACATTGATGGTAAGAGGTCGGCCCAAGGGAAGCAGACAGCTTATGTTTTGTTCTGTTTTTTTCCAAAGGCAGTGGGAAAATAGGAACTTCATTAAGGATGGATTGACGAAGGGGAAAATTAAAATGTAACGTCCACAATTTAAGTGAGAGGAGAATATTGAGGATTAAAATATTATCCTCTAATGAATAAGTTGATTTGAATTTATCTTTTATTAATTAAGAAAATGTTTAACTATGAATATTTTTATTATCGGAGATTAGCATTAAATAAATATTTTTCTTATAAATCCTTAGTTTGACTTTTATGGAGATTGACCGGATTGGATCTGACACAATTTACTGGAATATTCAGACTCGACACAATCTCAGGTGACTAGATCCAAATTCAATTTGAATAGATATTATGTTATAAAAAATATTTTTTCTTAAATATTAAAAATGGTATTATTTTGTTAATTTTCTTATAATTTATGTAAAAATATATTATTATTTTTTAAGAAATGTGGCATTTTTTTTATCAGAATGGTTTCAGATTTGATAAATTAGCGTTGATATGAATATATTAAAGACCATTATCCTCTAATCCGCTTACACTACTACTTGATCATCCTCATTTTTACTATTTGGATGGCCTCAATGTTACCTCCTAGTTGGGCTTGGGCTTGGATTCAGTTAAGGCACATAATGAAGTCAGACCCATATCAGTCATGTAAAGAAGGCCCCCCTTCTCGAGCCGAGGCTCGAGCTCAAGCCTCAGCCAGCTCTGCTCACCAACCAGCTCCTCCAGGCTGAGCTCGACTCTGGGTTCGAGTCGAGCCCCAATAAGCCAAGCCCACTTTTAGCTGGAGTCTAGCTCAGTCGGATCCAATAACAAATTGAGTCAAGTCGAGTTTTTTTAATGGAACCACTTGCTAGGGATTAGGGTGCATTAAGTGATGCTTTGGCTGTGATTTAATCATGCTTTTGGGGTGGTTTTTACAGCGGTTCTCTGTTCTTTCCCCTTAATGATGATCGTGTTATGGTTGGTAATTTATACGAGAGCAATTGGGTTTTATTTTATTAGTGATAATTTTTTCCCTAGAAACTTAATAATATAGCTTAATCTATATATTTTGTACATCACAAGGCAGAGTAAAAATCAACAAGCCAATTGAAACAACCCCCCCTCCCCCTAAAAAAACGGAACATGATTTATTAAAAGTATTTATAATTTTATACACAAAAAATAAAGAATGCAATCATTGCACTATAAAACTAGGAGTGTAAATAAGTTAAACTTGCTTGCAAAAATTTTATGTTCGACTTGATGCAACTTTAACTTGTGTTTAAAAAGTATTCTATTTGAAATGGATAATTCGTTGAACAACAAACATAACTTAAGTTAAAGAATATTTGGCTTGTTTTAGTTCGAAACTCAAATTTGATGTGTTCAAATTCGAAAAAATACTCGACTGACTGGCTCGTTAATACTATTAAAGTCACATTGAATTTATATAATGTTGGAAAAAAAATTTTAATCAAATATAAATCGAACATGAGCCGATAGACATTCGTTCGGCTCGAACTCGGCTTAAAAACAAAACAAATTAAATAAGAGTTAAGCCTGAATACCATGAATTTTGGCCGCGCTCAGCTCGACCCATAATACATCAAAATTCGTCAAACCTTCAAACAAGCTTAAATATACCCATCAAAAATTACATCGTGTTCAAAAACATCTCCATTAAACTTTACTTGACTTGTCTCGTTCAAACCCCCGCTCAAAACCATGATTAATCTTTGCTCTCTATTTTCCTTATCTTCATCCCAATTCCCCAACATCGACTTTAGTCAACCATGGTATGCTACAAGGCACCTCCGAATGGCGAAACACTTGGCGGGGAAGTGTGAACGTCTTTTTATCGGCTAGTTAGCCGAGGATCGATCAGAAGTTCACCATGATTACAGAAGAGCTAGCCCACCATTGAGTTAGACACAGAAACAAAAATAATGTGACCAGCTTCACAATCAGAGATCTCAGTAGGTGAAGGCAACCCCGTTGATAGCAGCCTCCACGTCCTTTGCGTCCGCACTTTCAGGACGCTGGTGAGAGCGTCGCCTCCGACGACCCTTTGGCCTCCTGTGACAGATAGCAATGGCAATGTCATTGGGGAAGAGGTCCCCCAGCACAAAAGCATGGATAAGAGTGGACAGAAACAAGGCCGAAACAGTGAAGGTGGCGATTGCCGATAGCGCAACCAACATAACTTTTGTCACTGGGTGTTGCACTTCGTTTGCGTAATTGATGGTCGCAATGGCAGCCCCTGTCATTGGGAATGTGTACGCCCACCATGCCAACGAGAACCTACCATAAACATGAGCGTTAGAAATCAACATTTGCAACAATCAAAAGGGTTTACATGCATGCAAGAAGTTGATAAGATCGACTAGTACTTGAATCCTCGGAAGAAGTTGACACGGACAGCTAGGGAAGCATATAGGAACAAGGCCACAAAGTAGCAGATTCTTGGCCCATAATCAAAGCTGCCTTGAAGTCTTGCCCATGCCATGGAAGCCACACTTGGTGCGGCAACAAATAGGAAGAAGACCGGGTGTAGCTCCTTTGGGAGTGTCTCGTTGGTTGGGAGCCTCTGATAGAGTGTAACAAAGAGAACTATGTAGTGTGCCACACCCACTGCATAGAAGAATATTGGTCCCTCTTTGAGCCCCATGGATGCACCCAACAGAGCACCCACAAAATTGCCAACAACGGACAAATGGTTTGATGGGTTGGCCACTTTGGAGAGCCTTCGTTGCCCACCTGACATCCACTGTCCATAGATTTTTAGTTCCAATGCCAAGATCGGTACCATGAGCAGGTACCAGATGAAGTGTGGTATTGTCTTGGATATCTGTGTTGGTAGGCCGAGTAATAAGAACATGCTGGCAATCCATGGTGCGAAGAAGAAGTTGACTCGAATTGGGTGGTAATATTCTCGTCGGACTCCTTCAAAGAAGAGAATAATTTTGAGGGAGTAGATGATTGATACGATGACTATTGCAGCAATTGCGATACACCAAAGGACATAGTTCACATGTGGACTAATGTGAAGGAACTCTGATGATGAAGATGCGGCCAATGTTTTCCATAAGATTGCTTGGCTGCTAATGCCCAAGCAGATACCAAACGCTGATATTGGGAAGCGCAGTAGGAATGGCCATGGTTTGTCCTTCGGTAGCACCAATTCTTCTTCTGATGCCTGTTAAGAGTATTGGCACAAGATCAAATCGATTGTGAATAAGTGACACAAACCATAGACTAAGAGCAGCTGGAAGTAATACCAGTTATGTGCGTTACCTACCCTTAGAATTTCCAACTCAGGCCCTTCCAAGGCATCAAAGTAGCGGCCCACAGGTACTGCTTCGTTTGAGGTTGGCCGAGGCAAATCGATATTTTGCTCCTGCTCTTGAGGTTTGCCAACCAAGTTTGACAATTGTCTCTCTAGCTTACCAGACCATGTCTTGAACGAATCAAACTGTTTATCTGGAAGCCAATTGGTCCTGGTCCTTCTGTTCTGTTCTTGGGAATTGTAATCAAAATTCTTCTTCTCTTCCTTTTCATGTAGCTGCTTAACAGTGCCATCAATGGAAAATATGGAACCAGGTTACACTTGTTTCAATTTCAGCATGCCTCCCTTCTCCTGCATTGAAGAAAATGGCAAAAACAAAAAGGGTCCCAGCGAGGACGGGCAAGAGGAGGGGGCTAATTTAAGCAGTAGTACAACAGGAACTCCTCATCTCAGTCATTTTATTCCAACCAATGTCTACTAGCAACCTACATGAAAAGGAAGAGAAGAAGAATTTTGATTACAATTCCCAAGAACAGAACAGAAGGACCAATAGGCTTCCAGATAAACAGTTTGATTCGTTCAAGACATGGTCTGGGTAAGCTAGGAGAGACAATTGTCAAACTTGGTTGGCCGAGGCAAATCGATATTTTGCTCCTGCTCTTGAGGTTTGCCAACCAAGTTTGACAATTGTCTCTCTAGCTTACCAGACCATGTCTTGAACGAATCAAACTGTTTATCTGGAAGCCAATTGGTCCTGGTCCTTCTGTTCTGTTCTTGGGAATTGTAATCAAAATTCTTCTTCTCTTCCTTTTCATGTAGGTTGCTAGTAGGCATTGGTTGGGAATAAAACTTCACCTGTTTGGGCTCACCTACACCATGAGGAGTTCCTGTTGTGCTACTGCTTAAATTGGCCCCCTCCTCTTGCCCGTCACTAAACAGGACCCTTTTTGTTTTTGCCATTTTCTTCAATGCAGGAGAAGGAGGCATGCTAATTGAAACAGAGTGTAGTCTGCCTGGTTCCATATTTTCCATTGATGACTTTGACAAGCAGCTTGTTGTTGGTTTGCGTTGGTCCTGAGAGGTTTTTACGTAAGAATTGTCTGGAGAATTGTCAAAACCAGACACTGAGTTGGATTCCATGAATTTGAACAGAGAAGGAAGTTCAAAACCATTCTGGTCTGTTACACTTGTATCATTTATTCTGATGTTTTCCATCAGCGCCAACACCTAATAAGCTCAAATCAATTAGCTTGGTGGAGTTTAAGGTACATGCCATAAAAATGATTCATAAGCTCATTATTGGCTAGGACTTGAGAACATATGCAGCATGCATAACAAACACATAATAGGCATACATACACTTGACAAGAAAACTAGCTACCACCAGTTTGATTCTCACTGTACACACCTATCACACATGCAAACACAAGCTAACTAGCTTAGCTAACCCAAAATTTGATCTGTTTCAGGAAGAGAAAACAAACCAACTTATAACCATACAGGTAAAAAAAGGAAACCAACCTTACCAGAAGTTATCAGCTTGCAATATGCTTTAGGGAGAGCCTAATCAGATTTCCAGAATCAAAAGATTGGCTAAAGCTATAATGAAATAATAGTACTCTTAGACAAGATCAGTGTTTCTGATTCGGCAAGACTTGGGTACTGCAAGCTAATATATATATATATATATAGCTCAAGAAATGACAGCTACGAGCATCACAGCCTATCTCTTCAAGATGAGAAATAAAAAAGACGACTGTGCGCAACAATTTCCGTGCTTTATTCAACATCTACCTTAGACTTTTGATCCTAAAATAATGTTCTCCTAAAAAAATATCTGAGCTAATCAATCCTGTCCATACCATGTGGCATAACATAGAAGGTGACAACTCCCTTAGTACTTAGAAGTTAGACCCGTATAAATTATACAAAGCAAACAAATTCGCGTTTTGAAAATGCCCAAGTGACTACCATAGATGAATATGAATATAGATCAATCAAAAAGTTTTCGGCGTATAATTGGTGAAGAACAAGAAGTCACGCCAGTCACATTTTTTGTTCTTCGTTACTGGCATGTTAAGTGTTCCTTATTGTATCAAATATGAGTGTTAGCCATTTCTAAATACAACCAACACATGTTGAGAGCAAGAACAACCATCAGGAATGTTCTAACGAATGTGCTGGTTGAGATAACATGAAGGACATAACTTGGGTCATCCGCTATGCCAGTGCTACAATATATGCTTCTTAGTACTGCTTATTACTTGTTGATTGATGTAAGTGCAGAGAAATGCTACAATGCACAAGTTCACGTATTGATCAATATGTGGTACAGGTGTCTAGCATTTTTCATGAGGTAAAATTAGGAATCAACAACGCGAACTGCAATATACATGGTCAAATGGCACACATCAATGAAAGAACATATAATTTTCAAAGCCAGTTTTCATGGCAGCCAATATAGTAGGTTTTAAAATTAAGAGGTAAGAGTGTTGAAAGAGACTTCTCAAAGGTTTATAAATAACAAACAAAATTGAATAACAAATCCTTGGAAAACCGACAGTCGGCGATATATAAGTCATTATCTTTTTCAGACTTCTCCAGTTGGATTGGCAAGCCAGCTACGACAACCAACACCAATATATATGGACCACTCATGGCCAGCATTTCAAGTATTCTTTCAGAAAAATTCACAGACACCATCAATACAACTTGAGAATCAATCACACATTTGGCCTCATCTAAATGCATGCAAGATCTCAGATGAAATTACCCCAATAAAAAATTATATCATTACAAATAGGTAGAAGATATCCATCTTACCTGGAACTTATTGGTATTTGGTACGCTAAAATATGGTAGCAAGATGATATAGAGGTAGGCAGGGGAGGACCGAATGCTTAGAGCCAATTTAAAACGGATGGAAGAGTCTGGAGAGGTGGCTCCATGTCTGCCATTGTCCCCACATTAGAAAAGCCTTTACTCTGATCTATAAAGACAGACGCCCACCATGGTTCCAACTGTGGTCGAATACGTCGGCTCATGCCAAAGATATACATCAAATAATAAAGCATAAATTGCTTCTGAATTTCGGTTCTCCACCTCCATGTACCTTCCTTGCCTTCTTGGCTAGCTGCCCTTTTCTCAGGAATTGAGGGAAGATGTATATATATATATATATATATGATGAAAGTTGGTTCTTGCTTTTTGGGCGTGATTGTTGGTCATGTCAGCATGTAGCATTCCACTTTACTGAACCGAGAATTAGCACAAAACATATAGATAAAGCTGAAAAACATAGACTACCCAAAACGAGGAATTTTTGTCCGGATTGCTGGTGGCCTCATGGGTGACAAATCAGTTCAATCCATCACTGCTAGAATTCAGTATTTGAGGACGACCTTTATTGATGTAGAGATATAGGATATTGTTGAACAGCGTTAACTTTTGTAGTGGGAACCTAGGTGGATCTAGTTAAAGTTCATGGAATTCGGCCGCGAAAGAAGGATGTGCCAACTTTAAATGCTGATCTGAAAATGAAAGTGATCAACACTTATAATGTACATTTGATCAGGAATACCTGCGTCACATTTACCTCACGAACATTCACCATTAGTCACCTCAATATACAGACACACAACTTGAAGGTTCACATTTTACACATCTTACTCAAAAGTTGACCCAATTTTTTTAAGGCTAAAATCTTGGAGTTGAACAAGATAGAAATCTTGGTGACGAGACTAAGAGGATAGAAGAGGACCAAGAAGAGTCTTCGTCATGCAAGCGGCCAAATCTTTGACATCATGACATGTTGTGGGGACAAACAATGGAGCCCCTCCTTAGAAGTCGACGTTTTCTGAAAGCCATCACATTTTTTTAGCCGAAAAGAAAACATTTCGCCAATGCCAGCCACCTCCAGATAGAAAAAGATGTACATATGAAACAGTTGATTTCTGCCTGTCATCTCATTCTTGCAAGAAAGTAAGCTACCCGTTGTTCACCGGATATGTTCTGGATCCACGTTGGGCATATCCGGGAAGCAAGCAAGTTAAACCTCCTTTGCAAGTAGTTTGTATTTGGTTTGATTCAGCTTGAATTTATGTTTATTAATTTTATCTTTAGAAAAATAATTGGTTCGAAATAAATGACTCGTTAAACAACAAACAGAGTTTGAATTAAGTAGTGTTCAGCTCGGCTTGGCTCAAAACTCAAACCCGATGTATTCAAACTCAAAAAATATTCGGTTTGATTCGACTCGTCAATATTATTGAAGTCACATTGAGCTTATATGTTATTAAAAAATAAATTTTGATCCTATACAAGTCGAGTACAAGCTAAACATAAATATTCGTTCAGTTTAAAGATATAACGAGCCAAACAAGAGCCAAACCTAAATAACATGAATTTTGAATATGCTGCTCAACTTATAATAAATTAAAGGCTCGTATAATACTCAAATAAGCTCAAAGATATTTGCCAAAAATTATATCAAATTCAAAAATATCCATATTCGACTCGTCCTAACTCGTTTACACCCTTAAGCATCTAATAAGGCATACACATGACGAGAATATACTTATATAAATATATACACATATGTGAGAGACATTGTGGTGCCGTGGAAGTTATTATCAATGGATATATTTTAACTTAATTAGTGAGTGGAATTAAAATGGGAGTCGAACTTTCACCCATATGATCTTCTAATTAGAAGCGTATCATAATTTGTAGAAGAAAAATATTTGTCAAGGCCTACTACGTGTTACATGCAGAATGTACTCATCTTACTATAAAAAAAATCTAGCCATATAATGAATTGAATGAAACCCTTACTTTTATAATTAAATCAATTACATACACATAACAAGATACCTGGAAAAACACAACCAAATAACCCTGAAAATTATAGTGGCGGAGATAATGATGAGGATTTTATTAAAATTTTATAAACACTTTCATTTAATTTTCTAATAAACATTTATCTTTTTCGGACGGATTATTAAACACTTTAACTTCTACGGCCCATTCGACTACTTCACGTAAGCCCATCACAAGCAAATGGCCCAAGCCCAAGGTGGCTTTGCAGTAAAAAAGACATTGGTGAAAGGGCATATCCGTCATTCAATGCGACGACGTAGAACACTTTCTAGGGTTTTATCAAGACCTACAAATCTCTGAATCGTTTCATCAAATTGCGTCAATATCTTGTTTTGATCCGAGATTCGCCATCAATCTCTGTCCCCCACTTCGAATTTCTCTTCAAAATGGTATCTTTTTTCTGCGTCCTGTGTGATGAAATCCTTTTTCCCCCTTTTCTGATATTGTTTCGTGTGGATTTATGTGAGTTTATGCTGTTTTGGCGGCAACGAAATGATGGTATTCTGTTGTAACTGTTTAGATGGGGAAGAAAATTCTGTGCTTGATTGTGTTTGAAACTAATGTGATCTGGGTTATGCTTGCTCTACTTATGCAAGGTGGATTTTTAGTCAACGTTGAGTGTGTATATTTGTTGCTTTGCAATTTAGCTGCTTCAACTTTAATAGGGTAGCTCATCAAAATGATCCGTCTTTTCAATGGTTGTTTGGCCATGATGTAGATGAATGTAATGCACCACTCTGATTTTTGTAATGTGCTGAAACATGACTTACTCGTCTGTCTGAGCCTAGGTTTTTTAAACCATGGCAATCTATATGATCGACTGTGAGAATGTTGAACGTCTTTATTGAACCATGTGACCTGTAATATGATGCAGGGTTAGTTATCACTGCTGTAAAAGCATAATGAATAATTTTTTTTCCTGTAGGTTTTGGCTTCATTTTTTTAATTTTGTGTATTTTAGGATCCTTAGTCAGATGTTCTTTTGGTGCCTTGTTCTCTCTTGGGGATTGTAGCATCACTCATGCCAGAATATTAATTCCATTATGGCTTGGATTTTATTTTCTAGTTATTTTGCTATGAAGCTAAGTTACTTTTCTGTGGAAAATTCTTTTAAGCAAGTTATATTGTTTCTTTTATCATCACCATGAACCACGTGATGTGGCCGTATATAGGCTAGCCATGATGCGGTCTTTATAGCATTAGCTATGAGGATATTTTGGTGTCCGATGGTTCGTAGAATGTTTTTGTAGCTCGTTTTTCACCAGCAATATCAGAGCTTTGTGAGATGAAAACGACGAATGCATAGTATTTTGCATATGCTGAGGTGGCTTTTTGTGAATTCTGTGTGTTTCCTCTTTCATCACACTATTACTCGATATAAATCAAATATATATTTTGTGAAGCATTTGAAAGCCTATCAGTGTGCTCATTGAGCTGTTTGATTTTTGTTTTCATTTGTGCCTGCATCCGTATTCTCTGCTGCAAAATTATCTATTATTCACAGTGGTTGGTTGTGGGTTATCAATTTATAACTTTCACCCCATTGGGTGTCTATGTTACTATGTTATTCATTTTTAGTTGCTGCATGGTTTAGTCCACCAACTTTATTCTAATTATATTTTAAAATGATGATTGAATATACAGCCGAAGCAGATCCATGAGATAAAAGATTTCCTTCTCACAGCCAGAAGGAAAGATGCTCGATCGGTGAAGATTAAAAAGAATAAGGATGTGGTCAAGTTCAAAGTCCGGTGCTCAAAATACTTGTACACGTTGTGTGTGTTTGATTCAGAAAAGGCAGACAAGTTGAAACAATCCCTTCCTCCTGGTTAATGCTTATCTAATCTGCCTTTTGAATTATAATTTTTAGCTTCTCATTTAAAATGCCGGATACAATTGCTGATACATAATTCACTTTGTACCCCCTTAGTTGGTGTAAGTTGTAGATGATGTTATGGATAAATCAGTTATAACCTGTACTATATGGGTGTAAAACTTAATGACAAGGCATGATTGGGGGTGGGCTTGAGCAGATATGGTTCAGATATGACCAAACTTGAATTTGATCTGAAGTGCAAGATCCGGTCTCTGTCGGATCTTACTAGAGGGAAGGACTTAAAGTTAGTTTTCAATTTCAGCTTTGAATTTAGTTTCAAATATAGTTCAAGAGGGTTTAAGATGTGGTGGTGATTTAGTGTTGTCTGCAATGTGGACTAAGGATGGATGTAATATAAATTAAGAAGATGAGAGCACACTCAAAAGAGATTTGCACAAGGTCCTTTGTTACTTGATTATTAGGATCCCCATGCTCCCTTTATTTGAGTTGATTTGTCTTTTCAGATCCGATTTGGATCGGATCACCTCCAACCCAGATTTGATGTGTCCCAAACTTATTGAGATGGACATCAGATCTGCTCAACCTGAATTGAATCTGAATCTAATCCAATCAGAACCTGATATAATTATCATACAAGATGACTCTAGGGATACAAGATGGATGTACATATTAAAAGTGATTCAGATTGTTATCAGATAGGGTTGAATGAGATCCAAATTTGGGTTGAGAAGAATGAGTATGACCCCATTGAGAATTGGATCGAATTTTGAGTTGATCCAGTCCAAAAAGGATAATTAATTGAAGAATGTGGGGGAAGGGGGTGAATTATCATTATCACCTTACATATTTGCTTGAAGATCCTTTGCAGGTCCTTCTTGTTAACTTTGTCCCTCTTTTTGTATGTTATTATATCTATGTCTTTGCAAGTAAAATACTTAACTTGCATATGCTAATCCTTGTCAAACCTTTTCAATTTGGATGGGGTTGGATGGATTACCTGAATAGGATATTGTAAAGTTATTTCAATTATCTGATCTTTAGACTGGATTTCTTACTATATAGATTGAAATTTGGCTTGCTCGTATCTGAATTATATCTTGATTATATAAAATTGAAATTCATCCCTAGTTATATTTGTAAAGGGCAGTTTCTAAAATTTTATCCAATGTGAGAGTTCTTACATGGTCAACACTTTTATTATTGATTATCAAATTCACTATCTTTAGTGAAAACGTTTTTTTAGATACTGCTCATATGAATTTTAACTGCTCTCTATGACAGGCTTGAGCGTCCAAGATCTGTGAGGATGTGGTTGCCGATATCATATAGCTTGGCTTTTGAAGTTCCTCCAGTAATTTATCACACAATTCTATTATTATTGTATGAATTAGTTTGGTACCTACCTTATGTGTTGAGGCTTGGATTTTGGTAGTTATGAATTATCACAATCGAAGTTTAAAATATTCATTGTTATGAATGGCTCTTCGTTACCAAAGGAATATCTCCGAGTAGTTTCAATCTCCACTCTTGGACGCAACCACTGGTCACAACAAAACGCGCTTGGTGAACATGACATGCATGGATGTTTCTTTTGAACATCTTTTTAATTTGATTCTGTTTAAAACTTGTGGGTCGTTATTATCTTCAAATTGTTGCTATAATGGTGCTCAGAACTGTTAATAATGAAGTTATTAAACATTGTTAATTAGAGTTTGATAAGATTGTTAAGTGTCTCCATGTCAAGTCGCACTGAACATCAAACTTACCGTTCCAAGTAAGAACAAGGTACTGAACCTTTAAATGATCGGATGCCTCTTCTTTCAAACTTCATCTACTTTTCCCCCCTTTGAGTTTGATTGGCTTATTGAATAAGCTACTGAATTATGTTTCTTTCACTCATACAAAGAACCCTGAAAAGATTGTTTCAGTTATAAAAAAAAGATGGGTTTAATTGAGGCTGTTAAAACAGATGTGGGGTATTTCTGTGGCAATTGGGTTTATGGATTTTCAGTTCACAAGGGGGTAGTATGAGATTTGTAATAGACGAGAAAATAACCCATTTGATGGAGCATGAGACTAATTGATCTTTACCTGTCATTATGGACTACATAATTAAATATAAGGGGAAAAGTAAGGAAAATTTTAGTGATGCAGAATGGATTCCCATCCATTAACCAACGCCACTCTTCAACGACATTCGATGAAAATAAGAAATAAAATTATAATCTAATGTCACTCTGAGTTGACCCAAAACAAACGTAAACAAAGTCTTATATTTCTTAGCTTTTTTTAAATAATAATAAAAATTCCAAATTGTAATATTTGTTTAAAGAAATGACCCAGAACAGTAAGGAAAGGTCATTAATAAAAATGCTTTAAAAGTTTAAACTATTCCCCACTGGCTTGCCAAGCTAAAGAGCTTCAACTCATAAAAATATATCCCTCATGGAATATGCTATTAAGCATGGCCTCATAAGGTGTCATATCGATCTAGTTAATTATAAATAGGCTAGCTCTTTATAGTTTAAGCAAATAACTGAGTAACCGCATAGATACTTGTGTTTAGTAAAATAGTGCAAACAGGTTCAACCATCTGTGCACAATAAAAAGATCAATTTGGCTGTAATCAGTCTCAAGAAGTCAATACCCCCAACTTCCAACATGAAAATATATATTCAGATTTCAGATCATAATTGTAATGGTAGTGTAGACTTTTACTTATTGTTTAAGTAGCAATGATCCCTGTCCCTATTAGTTTATAACTTCAATAATTATTAGTCGCAATTAACATATAGAGATTATTACAACGCTAATAGCTGTATTGGATCATTAGATCTGAGAGATGAACTGGCTACGTGCATATCAAGTATTTTTAAGCCATTGTTCTAATTTGAGCTTGGAGCTTAATTAAATAAGTAGTTTTCTGGTAGCCTCTTCTTCAGAGGCTCCAAGCATAGGCTCTTTTCCCTTGTCTTGCTGTTAGAACTTCTAAGCTGGTGCCATGGATGAATCAAAAATAAGTTAGGATGAATGAAATAGGTAAAATGAAGATGGAATGAAGGGGTGAAACCAATACAAGCAAGAATCAATTCTCTGTAAAAGCTTTTTCCTCCCCTGTTCTTACACACGCATATCTATTTTATACACTTCACATTCTTTTCCCGAAATTATATTTTTGCCCTCCCAAAAACTATTAACCCTCAAACTAACTATATTTGTATCATATTACCAGAGCTATACATTATAAGTACAGAAGCAAGTACAGACTGATCTACAGATGATTCTCATGTCAAGATGGAGTACAACCTAAACCTGATTTTGTGCCATCAGAATCCATATGATCATATGGATTCAATATCAAGTTCTTCACAGGATTGTTCTTTTGATAATTTGGAAATTACCCATTTGATCAGTCGTGACAATTTTCATTTGATGGATGATATGTCTTCTGTATTTTCGGATTTGTATGGCGGTATCCAATGCAATTTGCTTGGTGAATGTGATAATTATGCAAATGAAAACCTATCAACATTGTACTCGACTCTAGCTTCTAAAGCAACTATTTTGCATGAAATGATTTGGCAAAAGGTCAAGCTTGTGATTGGGGTACTGAGAGCTCAGTGGGACTTGAAAGGAAGCAGTAGAAGATCGTGAAGGAAAGTCCTCCAAGAGGAAGTATCGAGGTATGGTATTGTCATTGCATATCTATCAAATATGTAAGCTATTGTTGACATATAATATGATCCATGTCATCTCATTTTTCATGCAAACAGATGGCTTGAAAGACGGCAAAAGTGAGCAACAGATCAAGAAACGAATTAAAGGAGAGAGCAAGAAGTATTCGAGTGCAACTCATATGCACGCTTCAAGGGTAACTAAGTTTTAACATCCACTATTACCGTTCTTGTCAAATGTTGAAAGTAAGTGTTTTCGAATGGCATTTTAGTGATAGTCTATACAAATGCTCATTTTATGCAGAGAAGAAGAGCAAAAATAAACCAAAAGGTGGGTGCACTGATGCCTTCTGGAGAGAAGGTACAATTAATGAATGGCGTTATCAGTTTTTAGTGAGATAAGTTTGTTGTTTCATCTCTATATATGTTAATCATTTTTGCTCTTAGTTTCTTACACATTCAAAATTTTTGGGTTTCCGAATAGGTTGATATAAGTACAATGTTAGAGAGGGCAGTCAGTTATGTGAAGCTCCTCCAAGTCCAAATCAAGGTACCCACAACTCCCTTTCAACCTTGCCAAATTGAAAAGTATGGTATGAATAGGCTATCTAAGATAACATTAGTTTTATCTGGAATACAAGTAAATAAATATGAATAAATGGTTCTTTTGAACCTAAAACGACTTTTATGACAAGTGGTTATGCCATGTATATTTATGTAGTACGTATAATGACCGAAGGAGTGTATTCAATCCTTGTTCGTTTACCCAATCAACCAATTGCCTTTTACCATGTAAAAAACCGTAATATATGTTTGATCAGGCATTTAAATGTTAAGTAAAGTAGGCAAGATGTCGTGTGGCTAATTAGAAATACGGTCTAATTTTATATATAGACTTTTATTGAATAATTGATCAATGATAATAATTTAATATCTTATAGATAAATTTTGATTTTAAAAGATAGACTCCATTTGAACGAGGATATATAGTATAATAATTTTATTTTATTTATTTATTTTGTTGTATTTTGATTCATAAAATCTCCTACTTTTTATCATGGCCTAACTTTCGATTGCACTTTTATTAATAAGAGTAAATATTAAATGATTATTTTTTCTTAATTATAGACTGGAAATAGATTGAACTATCTAAATTTACATTGTTTAGCAGGATAAAACTGAAAAACATTGTATTTAATTTTAATGAACTCTGAGATGTTATGAGACCTTGAGCTTATTTATCCATTAATTTTTGAAGAAAAATTTCGGTTTTATATTTGCAGCTCTTAAGTTCAGATGAATATTGAATGTTTGCTCACTTCACCTCCAGTGGGGTACCGGATGCAGATAACTGGCCTGGACAAAGTTTTCACACCATGCATCCTCCCACCTAGCTGGTGAAAATAAAATCAAGCATTGAGCCAATTAAATGAAAAATAAAAAAACATCTTCGTGTAACACAACTTCATGCAAGCTCGGCTATCAGTTTCTTCATTGAGAGTTTCTTTCCAATCAGTATAACATATTCATGGTTGGGCTCTTTTGTCATTGTTTCCAAGAGTTTTAATAATTAAATTGCCTTGAAATAAAAAGTAATGGGTTGTTCTTGAAACGATGTAGAACAAAGTAAGTTACCTAGTACATATATTTGTAAATCCTGAACAATATGGAAGGGTTGAGCTTTAACTATACTTGGGAGTTGGGAGCTTGTGGAATGGAATCAATTCCCAGCTAATTCTATTTCTGAAGCTCACTTTGAGCATCATGCATCTGCCTTGCATTGGTACGAATCATAACCCAAATGCTCATGAAACACACCAGTCATTGGAAAAGCTTACAATTTAATGACCCAGAACTTGAATGCGAACATACTTGGAAACAGTTCAAATCATTCTCCAAACTGAAACCTCCTAGACAAAAATAAGAAGCCAATGTGAAGGAAAATCATCTGTCAAATCAGCTCTCTGAGTTGCGTTGCATTTTTTTAAAGCGCCATCGATTCCTGTGAATTTCTATTGATAATGTTATAGAATCCAGATGAAAACCGAACTGGAAAAAAACATATTAAGCGCTTCCACAATAATGCAACCTATCATTTTCTCCAGATTACTAAAATGGAGCTTGGAAAAAACTATGCAACCTTCTTTTCGGAGGAAAAAATATTTTGCTCAAGAGTAAACATTACATGTCTCAGTCAGCAAACAGCTGAACACGAGCATTTCCAGCTACCAAAAGAGGAGATTGCATAGCATATGCTTATGTCTTGTTAACTGGTTGACAGAACTTACCAAGATCAAGAAGACTTTTTCTTCCGCATAAACAGCAAGTTCCATGAGTATACGTTGCCCTTCTGTTCTGCAGTTTCCACTCGTCTCTCACCAATCTAGGCAAATAAATCAAATCGTGTCACCTCACTCTATATAAGTCAAAGTGATGAAAAAAAGTTGAGAGTGAACAAAAATATTAAAAAGAAAAAGATGAGACAACAACCTTAACAAAATTACTTAGAATTTGCAAGCATTTATTTTGCCATATTCTTAACAGAATTGGATTCAAACATACATCAGATCAGGATCATAGTAGACCTACCATGTCCATGAGCCAATAACCAATGGTAGGCATATACTGCACCAGATACATAACAGCGAGCACTGGCTGCAATAGTCAAGGGTCAAAACAGGAACATAATCAGCAAATTTTAAAATTTTCATGAGCATCACCTTGTTCAGAACTGTAAAGTTAAATAAATATGTGTGCCTGGTTTGATATCCAAACTTCTTTTAGCCCATGTGTTGCAGCTGCAATTGCCAGTTCGACACATCTATCTGATGAGACTCGTTTCTAATAAGGAGAAAAACTTCACTCAAACATTTTTGTTATAAATAATTGTTATTGAGTTTATTTGATGACTAAATGATTGAAGATAAATAAAATAAATGCTCACAAAGATACAGAAAAACTTAAGCTGGAGTCACACATAAATATATATTTCTCTCTAGCAAGATTCTAGAAAAAACGTATAACATTTTAATTCATAGGAATGACTTCAGATTTATGTAATAGAAGAAAAACAAATTTAATAACCGACAGTAGGTAAGCAGTTTGTTATGACAATGTACCCATTGGTCCCCCTTGTACTATCGACAAATATGTATCTAAGTCTTGGCATTCCTCAAACATCAGGCCATGATTATTATACATATAAGTGTGCAAGAAATGAGCAAAAAAATTTAAAGAATAAGCATGAGACATGCTCACCCCAGAAACAGTATCTTGAGTCGATGAACCGGCACCAGTCCCGTTTGATGTTTTAATAGGTCCCGGACAAACAACAGTCACTTTAATCCCTTTCTTGAAAAGCTGTAACCAACACAGAACATAAGGTCAAAAAACTCTGGACGTAAAATACACAGTGTCAGCCTTCTAATTAGTAAAAGAAAGAACAAATACAAAGCCTCTTTCTTAAAAAAAATTACATATTAGGGATCCTATGGATTAGCATACCTCAGAACGCAAACTGTGGAAGTATCCATTCACAGCATACTTTGAAGCAGAGTAAACAGTCTGCCCTGGGGCTGGTGTCTTTCCGGCAGCACTACTTATCTGTCCAGAAAGGAAATTAGTATATGTGACATAAATAATGAACAGAATCCAGGAATTTTTATTTCACACTTAAAAAGTGTTTACCACAATGAAGTGACCTCTTCCTCTCTTCAACATAAATGGAGCTAGAAGGCGAGTGAGAGTTATAGTCCCGAAAACATTCACTTCAAAGGTACCCTTAAAAAGGTAAGACAACTATATCTCAGAGATAGAGTACACTTGTATTACAGTCATTGAGAATGGATGTCCCACCTTCAAAGCTTTCTCAGTCACATTTAAGGCAGCAGTTTTCTGCAAGAATGACATGATTAGATACATGAAATCAGAAGCCTGCGGTCTTCATCATATTATAACCTTCAAATGAAAATTATCTAGCAGTTAATCTTTGACAAAACAAGATTATCCAATTTTGGGTTTTAGTCTCAACAACTTTATCTTTGTAACAGGCCGGGACTGACAAAAAACTGGCGGATTTGAACCATCCTTACAAAATGGCTGGATAAAGTTAAGCACCCTACTTTTTGCCAAAGGCCTCCCACATGATAATTGGCCCTTAAAAATTGTAGGCCTATAAAAGGTCAAATCAAAGTTGAATATCTAGAAGGCCACTTAGAAGTCCAATTTCTTTCTTTGGTCGCTACCAACATGAGACCATCCATTAAATTCTTGCAGGATTATCATATTTTCCTATATCAAAGGATCAATGCACATTATTTTCAAGTTTTAAATGTTTGAAACATAAGATCACGAGAGGGTTTCTTTGTTCACATGACATCTGCACAAATCCATTCCCCTCCTATGATCACAAGATTCACAACTACACTTCTGCAAATAACTCTCAGGTACATGGAAAAGAATGATGCATGATGTATCATTTCCCAAGTCCAAGCTCCAGAAGAGAAGGTCGAATTATCTAAAGAAAACCTAAAGCAGCATGGCATTAAAATGTTGCTCAAAGTTTATCAATAATACGAAAAATACGCAATAGCATGAAAAAAGGAAGAATATCATTCTGAGTTTTGTGCATAGAAGCTGAAAGACAACTCACATGACGATCAGAAGCAGCATTGTGAACCATATAATGGACACCATCTGGGAATAAGGATTCAGCTTTTTGTACAGCTTCATGAAGAGAATCCTCACCTGATGCCAAATCTAAAGGTAAAATTTTGACCGCATCTGGAGCATGTTTGCCTGCAAAAACCATTTGAATAAGTAAAGTCAGAAAAAAGAGTTAAGAATAATAAAAGACAGAAAATATGCATCAAGAAACCATCCTCGTCTAGTGTTCATACAAGGAATGGACGGCACAATAAAATAACAGAGAGGTAATACCAACAAGTTCCAACTTCACTCGCTCCAATTCTTTTTCATTACGAGCAGAAAGTATTAACTTTGCTCCCAAGCCAGCAAATTGTTTTGCAAAAATTTCCCTGAATACCAAAAAAATAAGTAATGTTATCGTCCCTTTGAATATTTTGTTTTACAATTTAAAGCCATAGAATTGTCCACTGGACTGCATAAGGAGCATACTTCCAGCAAACATAGACATACTACTCTATAAAAGCAGAAGGACAAGGACCTGTCTAAATAACTGATGAAAGGTCCTAGGATTGATTGTGATGAGCATTAGTCAGTTCTGTTTCATTATAAGTCAGCAAATTTCATCATCTATACTAATTAAATAAAAAATAAACAATGGTCTATTATGTTCTGATGACCACCATACTCGTGCATCAAAATAATCTTTCATACTTATTGCACGATGCATCTTATGGATTCTCTGCTACTCATGTGTATCACCCAGTTTCAAAGCTGTAATAGGTGATTTTGCTAAATGATTCATAGCCAACTGGACCACATTCAGAATGTAATTCAACCAATCCAGCCTCACCTTTGTAATATATACAATTTAAGTATAGCTTTCTCTGTCAATAAATGTCATCTTTTTACCATTGTGTCTTTTATATATCATATCATATGCGCAACGGCGTTTCTTACTTTGTAATTTTCATCGAAAATGATCCCAGAAATATTAGTTTACCCACTTAGCCTACTAAAATATAAAGAGGAAAAAGTGCAAATGGGAATGGAAAGGTTAAAGATCAAGCAGGAAAAGATGAATGGGCAATTTGATGGGTGAAAAATTACAAAGATTTAAGAATAAAAGTAGATACTAAACCATCATTTTGGAACAACTCTTCACAAGATGAATGCTCACTATAATCCAGAAAATTTCATCATTCACACTATTAAAAAAAAACAATATTCTACTATGTTTGCTGTCAGATAACCAAATCCAAAAAGGTACAACTCACCAATACCCCTGCTAGCTCCAGTAATCCAAACAACCTGGCAATCCATCACAAACATTTTCATCATAATCCATGTCAAAGTATACATTAAACAGTCCCCTTTCCCGAGATATTGAGCTTCTCATCGAAGTGGTGTAACCCTCTAAAACTTACATAACATCAAAACCAAACATCGGCTCTCACCATTATTTTCGCCTAGTGCATATTTACCCCAGTCCCCTCGTTTGTGCTATGCACATACTAAGCTGTAATACTTGTTAGCACATGTAGAAGACGTTGCACTGCAGTAATTAATTAGTAAATATTAAATTGTTCCGTTTCCTAACAACTAGAGCTCTTAGCCAAATGGTTCACTATCTAAATTCACATTCCAGAACTAAATTTTTTTTTCATATAATCTAACTAAAATTCAATAAAACTAAACAGATAAAAAAACATATTAATTTGTTTTTTACAAGAACAAAAACAGTGTGCACCTTGTCTTCGACTGCCTCCCGCTTGGCCTTCCCTTTCCAAAGCAAAGTAAAATCCCCTAAACCACCAAAAAAAGTGTATCCAAAACATCAATCCAATATATCAAACTAGATCAACACGATATATCCAATAAAAACAAAAACTGCATAATCTATCTATGATACCTTCAGCTGTGGCGAATTTGACAAGCAAGAAGACGAGGCCAGCAGCAAACAGCAAAGCCAAAATGAGATTCACCATTTCCGAGTTGGGAGACTGTTCTGGACGTTCGATCTCTTGGGAGAAAGGAAGATCAGGTTTGTCTCACCGACATCTTCGAGGCTTCGTTATCTACCATGGTAAGTCCCTTGGGAAGCTCGCATGTTACAAAATTTTGCAGTTCGCCCCTCACTCTTTCAAAATATTACATTGACGCCCCCTTGTCCATCACAAAACCATGCAAGTGAGTGATTTAGTTTAGGTTATTAATTTAATTAATTACAAGTGGATGACTCTTGTGGTTAATGACAATCCATTAAGTGAAATTATCTAGGACAAATATAATAAATATCCAGATTCCACATTTTTTTTATTAAAAATAGTTAAGTGTACGAAATTATATCAGTTGTTTTTAAAACTTTCGTATCAATCGCGACCAAATTTCGTCATTTTATATTTAATAACAAAAATACCTATAAAATTTATTTTTATTAATACCTAAAAGGATAAGGGGTAAAAATTATAATTTTTATTAACTTTATATATAAAAATTAAAAAAATGGCTAATAAATGATAAATAGGCTCTAAAATTATATTATTAATGAGATAAAAAGCAAAACTTTTTTTTGAATTTTGGATGATAAAAAATAAAATATATAAATTTTGGGTGTTTGAAATTTAAATTTTAAATTTTCATATTTTATTAGAAATTAAAATTTTTGTTTTATCCAATAATTTTTTAAAATAAATAAATATCATTCACCGTATAGAATGTAAGAAGAATATATTTTAAAAAATCTAAAGTTAGCTTAAGGGTATTTATGTCAATAAAATAAATATTATGAGTTCAATATTTTTTAAATATAATTAAATAAAAATTTGAAATCTAACCGTATCTAATATAAATTTAAACTTTTGCACATTTGTAATAGAAAAAATTGCAACTTGGCTATTTATGCAGGTATCTATTATTATAAAAGAAAAATGATGGATGGGTTCAAGTTGAATATGAATTGGATATGACTATATTTAAATCTAATTTAACTTGAAAAATCTAAACCCATATCCGAAGATTATATTCATTTTATTTATCAATCTATATTTGACCTGATTCCCTATAACCGGTATCCGATCCAAATATGACTTAATCGACTAAAATAATATAAATAATATAAATTTTAATATAAAAATAGAATAAAAATAATAAATAAATATTTTAAATATAATTTTATAAAATATCACGAGTCGGATCACCCCAAATCCATATCTAATCTGAATATTATCTGATATATTATATATCTAAAAAATTTAAATTTAAATCCGATCCAAAACTATTCAGAATTTGATAATAGCATGTTGTATTAGGATCAGATTTTCATGGATATCTGAATTCTTGTTAGAAAAACCCGTCAGATCGAGGGAGGCAAGTTAGCCGATGCTTGAGGGTAATTTGGTAATAACATCCCACCACCCTTCCCAAAGGGTGTAAAAAATTCAGCACAGCGATGTTAGCTCGCACCTTCACCCAGCTTCGTTGCCCGTGGCTTCACCTTCGCGCGTTGCCCGTGGCCTCACCTTCGCGCAGCTCCACCGCCTCCGCCCAGTGACCGCCTCCTGACCCTCCTCTGCAACTGCAACATCTGTGTCACCGGTGTCCACCCCTCGAACTTCACCCTCGATGACACCCCTCCAACCGCCTCCGCTTCGAACCCGCCGGGAAACATTTTCTTTGTGACTAGACTCGGAAACAATGTGGTGGGCATGGTGTCGGAGGTGAAGATCATCAACGGCAAAGCCATTGCCGAAACCATTCACCATGAAATCGCTTCCCAAGTCCTTCACCTCTCCAACACCTATGCCAAGGTTCTTTTTCTTTTTTCTTTTGTTTTTTCTAGTTCTCATTTTCGGTTCCTATAATCGAATTTAGATTGGTTTTAAGTGTAGTAAAGTTCAATTCATTTTTCTAAATTGATCCAAAATTTGGTTTCCATTTGTTCTGCTTCTAAATTTTGGGATGGTCCTATGGAGGAATGTCTGAGGGAGTAGTTGATTGATCTGGAAATTATGCGGGAAGATGGTGGAATGGTTTTTATTGGAATGATTATGTTTGGGCTGCTTCATATGGGATAAAGTTTCTATTTTTTTACAGTATATGATTGGTTCTGGTCTTCATACTTAATAACCAACTCATGCTTCATTTATTAGTGTACTTGATTGGTTTCGGTCTTCATACTTAACCAATTTATGCTTCAAGCTTCAATGTTGATGGTGTGGTGTATTGATATGGCAATTACATGGGGAAGTTTTTGATATATTTTTAATTGCATTTACTACTTGCGTAATTATGTTTAGGTTGCTTCGTATGCGTAAAAATTTCAGTTACTGTATTTGATTGGTTCTAGTCTTCATACTCTACCAACCTCATGCTTCGAGTTTTATATGTTGATGGTGAAAACATGCAGTTTATAGCTAGACCGCTCTTGAAACAATTTTAGATTAATGGATTCATGATTTGCTGGGAGCTTTCTGTTAGTATAAATGCATTAATGGTCATGTCATGTATTGGTTCTACAGGTGCCTTGGTTATCATGTATTATTCTACCCTTGCCATCTCATTACATGTCCAGGATTCAATGGCTACTGCGATATGCATCTGTTGTTAGGGAATTAGTGGCTAAAAAGTAAGGCTTTCTTTCTGGATTTTGAAGTTGAAAATATAATGGTTATCCATGACATTTTCTTTTTAACCCATCACTTTTCTTGTTTTCTTATTTTGAGAAAAGATTGAATCAAGGGAGCAGTTGCAAGCTTTCGCAATTCAACTTGTTGTGCTAGCAATTTGGAAGCAAGCCCTGCATGTTTGCCATTCAGAAGCTGCTTTGAGTGGTTGAGGCGAGTGCCTCTATGGACAGTCATTCTAGTACAGGCACAACCAGTATAAGTGGCAGCAAAAAGACACCTTGACCGTTGGGATTCTTATGGTAGCAATAAAGAATTTCGGGAGTCAGCTATTGTTTGTTCCCGGATTGAGAGAGAGTTCCTTTTAGAAGTTGGCCAAGCTAAAGAGCTTGTTAGTGATCTTGGATTATTTAATGGTACTCAACATAATAGTTCTATATTGAGAGTTAAGCTAGACACTAGTCATTTAATTATGACGTTTCTTTTTGTGTAAATACTTGTGGTGTTATTTTACTTCCGCAGGAAATACAGAGATGTTGGATGCTGTGGAAATCATCTTCCAGTCGGCCATGCAACTGGGCAGACGTGGTGTTGTAAGTAAATCAATTACTGAACTATTTTGTAATGGAGGCCAAAGATTAAGTGTCATTTCATAGCCTCCATATTTTTTCATCACATGTTTTGGGAAAAAGAGGGTCGACATTAGAAGAGGCATTTGATTATCAAAATATTATCATTTCTAATCACATGATTCTAGATTAGGATCCATATGTCTGACCTCTTGTTGAGAGAAATAGATGAGGACAATTTTCTATTTGTGGAAAACATATAACTGAACTTATATTAATTGTACGTAGATGAATGGGTAGGCAAGGACATTGCAGCTGCTTCTTATGGGAAGGTTGTGCAGCTGTTGCTATCTTTTCTTTGGGTGGAAGCCCCTCACATTCTGAACCCTCCCTTGTCCCTAACTACTTCTGACCGGTTTCGACTCAGATCATACATTGACATTCTCAATAACATGCATAAGTACTCAAGTTCTGAGAGCTTTGGAATGGCATTAACCTTTCACTTTCAATGACTTAAACTGTTGTGGATCTTTAGCTCAAAATTGATAGAGCACTCAAGAAATTCTTGAGGGATGGTGGTTTGAATCCATCAAGATCCTACGTAGCTCAAAATTTAATGAAAATTTGAGATGCTATAATTATGTAAATAAACAAAAAACGGTATGATATCATGATTGTGTTTCAAGTGATATAGATATAATATTAAAAACAATATAAATAGACAAAAATTTATCATCATTTAATAACATTACAGAAGATTACATTCCACAAAATGTACAAAATTACAAAAATAATGTTTCCCAGCATCTACAACCATACTTTATATAAGCCCAAAAATCCTATTGCATGGGATCATTATTACAATTGCTATAAATATTTTTACATGTTGTAGAATAATGACCTCTCTTGTTCCTTCTTTTTGTTTTAGCTCGAGCAACTTCGTATCCTGCTTTCAATCTTTGACAATTATTGGGACGACCTTTAGTACGCAACTGAGAGGGGTCACGTACAACTATTTAAGGAATATGCTCCATTGAAGTCGTTACTTGTTTGTGCTCTCAATAAAGATGAACTCCCAATCGCATCAAGTTTTTCAACCAAATTTTCTAAAAGGGGTAATGCAAAATGATATTGCTCATCTGAATTTGTTCCCGAATCTTGCAATCGGATAGTCATATTCCAAAATCTCCATATTTGCAACGGAATAAGTGGACTTGTAGAGGAAAAGACGTTGTTGGTATTCTCATTTCGTCTTGAATAACAATATATAGTTTTAATTGTCCAACGGTATAACATATATTAATTTGGAATTTTGCAGAGTTATTTGTTATGAAAAATTTTCAAAATGTGCATACACAAAATTCCTTCACTGTCAAATTTCTTGCAACTACATGTGACATTCATTTATCCACAAGTTTGGTAGGCGACAACATGTTTTTGAGCTTCGTCATCATGTGGAAAAACTTCATATTTTGTTATAGAACCCTCCTTGCCAATTTTTTTATAAATGCAACATTGGCTCCTTTTCAATTGATCTTTAAAAATATCAAAATTTAATCTCGTGTACACAATCCCATCTTTAGCTTCAAGAGGAGAGTATCCACATAGCACAGGCTTAGAATTCAAAGTATGAAAAAATCCTCTTGTTCCTCATCAAATCTACGACACTATAACGCTCTATCATACTACCTCACAAAATCTGCCAGTGGGGTTTGTGAATTTACAAATCCATCAAAAAATAAGTTCATGCTCTCGCTTCTTTGGCTCGAAGTCATACCTCTAAAGAACTTATCCCTCAAGCATATAGATATCCAATGGTGCTAACATCATACATGGACGACAACCAACTGTCTTGTCCAAATTGTATTTTTCTTTTATAATCTTCCATTTCTCCTCAAATTCAATGATTGTATCACTTCTATATTTCCAATCATTATATTTTTTCTCAAATTCACTATGGTTAGACTTCAACTATTTTAGATGAATCATGACATTATAAGATATGTGCCATGAGAAAAATCTGAGATGGGTATTCAGAAAAATAGTTGCAATAGCCTTTCGCATTGCATCATCTTGATCTGTGATAATCAAAGTAGGTGTTTTCCCCTACATATATTTTAACCATGTCTTAAACAACCAAGTGAGTGTTGCTTCTATCTCATCAGCAAGTAAAGTACAACCAAAAAGTGAAGATTGCCTATGTAACACCCCAAATCCGGTCCACGCTCATGAACCGAACCGGCATGTTACAGGCCCCGGTTAGGTCCGCTAACCCGAACCTAACTCATGCGGAT
>JAURVB010009954.1:0-102813 GCA_033002965.1 Piper betle | reverse complement strand
CTATGCATTGCTTTACCAGGGTGGCGTGCTAAGACTTGTACCTCAATTGATCCAACATTTGTTGCACCAATGGCAGCCATGGCCGTAAATCCTCCATCCCACTCACCTTCAAGGACAACCTAGGAACAAGTGAACCACTCCCACTAAATCAACAAACTGTTTTTTTTCCAAAATGCTAATTATTCAGTCTATCAAAAAGATTTATGAAATGTCTAAACAAATAAGAGGATATTTGACAATCTAGTTTACCCTTTCGTTCTCAACATGCAAATTTCAGATGGTTCTAGTGGCTCGCTCATTTAAAGGATAAAGGTGACCTGTCATACACAAACATAAAGATCCACGGGTAGGAATCTTTCATCTTCTGAGAGATGTATTCTATATTTCTAGAAAAATAGAGGCTTCAACTTATGCAATGAAATTCTCTCACATACCTAAAAAATGTCTCCTAATAAAAATCTTCTAGTCTACGGGAGAGTGAATCTAGTGATAGTCCCCAGGTCCTAAATAGAGAACGCAATAAAAATGCCCTTCTTTGGCCTACCTGGGATTCAGATTTCACTTTTCAAAAACTCTTTTAAAAAGTGATTATAGTCCAGATAAGAAAATGAAAGTGCAAGTTCAACACTCCATTAAGGTTCTTTAACATGGAAAAGAAGAAACCGAAACACAAAATAAACTTAAAATACCTTGTGTGAATTGGATCATGAACTTTGGGAGATGCAAATGAAATCCGCCACCATGATTTTCTGCAAGAACTGTTGGATGAGATTTTCAGTTTCTCACCTTCTTCATCAATCACATATGCTCCCATTGCCATAGGAAGGAAGGTCCTTTCACCAAGAAGAGAAGTTGTTGGATAAGAGAAACCTTTAACCTACTCGATCATACCCCAAATCTCTTAACTCTGCAATTCTTACTATAGTGTCATCAACAGGGCTCACCTATTGTAGTGATTGTTGAGTAACCATAAGTGAAGAGCAGTATAAGAAAATCATGCAAGAGAAACATTTATCAAAAGCAAACATGGCTGGTTAGGTCATGGTTCGACATAAGGTCACCTAGAAAATACCTATTCATCAATGGATGATGGGGTGTGAGAATTTAATGAAGGAGCTCGTTGAATCTAGGAAATATCAATGGATGATGGGGTGTGAGAATTTAATGAAGGGGCTCGTTGAACCTAGGAAATACCAATGGATGATGGGGTATGAGAATTTAATGGAGGGAATGGTTGAAGTGTATATATATGCAGGAGGAGGGAGTCATTTCATCCCTCATCTCCGTCCCAGACGACCTCCCCATTACTGTGTGAGTATTTCATTCCTCATCTTATTTGTTTCCATTTGGATTCTTGCATGCAAAGTTTTGTTGGAGACGCCTTTGTTAAGTTGCTAGATCCCTAGCGTCTTATGCATGGGTTTCCTGTCGACTGCTTGGTATGAACTGCTGCGAGTCTTTGGGGTCGGGTGTTTGTTTTGTGTTTTGTTAATGGATATGTCAGAATGGACCTGACAGCCAAAAATGGATATGTCAGAATGGACCTGACAACCAAAAATGGATATGTCAGAATGGACCTGACAGTCAATAATGGATATGTCAGAATGGACCTGACAGTCAATAATGGATATGTCAGAATGGACCTGACAGCCAATAATGGATATGTCAGAATGGACCTGGCAGCCAATAATGGATATGTCAGAATGGACCTGGCAGCCAACAATGGATATGTCAGAATGGACCTGGCAGCCAATAATGGATATGTCAGAATGGACCTGGCAGCCAATAATGGATATGTCAGAATGGACCTGGCAGCCAATAATGGATATGTCAGAATGGACCTGACAACCAATAATTGATATGTCAGAATGGACCTAATAGCCAATAATGAGTAATCTAAGAATGAACTGGAAGACAAACTTTTAATCTCAGAATGACCCGAGAGCCTGAAGAACTACATTGAGCTTGATCCCGACATGGGTATGTAGGCTAATCAAGATTGATTGATTTCAGGCTCACCTAAGGAAAAAAATTACAATTATGGTTGGTGGTTCTTTTACGAACTCAGGGTAGGAGAATGGATAATAAATTGGACTTCCTTTTATTTTCTTGTGTTATACATGTGGCTTTGGGAAACGATTCAAGACTGTGGAGTAATGCCCGGACCGGTTAGAGCTGGTCGTTACAGGGTTGGTTTGGTCTAATTTGGTCGTTACAGGGTTGGTTAGGTTTAATTTCGAGTAACGCCTAGCCAGCTGGGCCCATAGTGTTGTGAAAAATTGGCGGGTCGTTACAGGTGGTATGAGAGCAACCTGGTTCTGTGCTAGATAGGGGGTTGGACTAGGGACGTTGGCTAGGCTGCCGGTCATGGGCCAAAAGGTCGGGGCTGAAGCTAGCAACGGGACAAGTAGGCATTTTGGGGACTAAATTTCCTAAGGTGGGTGGATTGTGAGATCCCTCAACTTAGTCCCACATCTAATACCTATTGGGAGAAGATCCTATTTATAAGTGGGAATGGACTATAGATCTTTAACTTGGGTTAACCATTTAAAAAATGACTTAGGCCCATTACGTTGCACTTGGGCCGGGTCGTTACAGGTGGCATCGAGCACGGTTTCCCATAAGCTCACATTTTATGACTCAAGTACCTTGTTGAAAAGTCCAGTAATTATCTTTTTCCACTATGTAATGTTATTAATTAACAAAGTTCTTCGCTAATAAACCTCAGTCAAAACTGAAACAAGAATGTATAAATGAACTATGATGGTTCGATGTATCAGGTGCTTATCATCTTGCCGTTAAGTAATATTTCTGGGACGAAATATCTATAAGTTGGGGAGATTGTAAAAACCATGATTTTTATTACAAGACTCCGAACTGAATATTATGAAATAAATATAGACGAACCGATATGGCTGGTCATCAAGTCGACCGGTCATGGTTTGACTTAAAGTCACCTAGAAAATACCTATTCATCAATGGATGATGGGGCGTGAGAATTCAATGAAGGGGTTTGTTGAACCCAGGAAATACCAATAGATGATGAGGTATGAGAATTTAATGAAGGGTTCGTTAAACCTAGGAAATACCAATGGATGATGGAGTATGAGAATTTAATTGAGGGAATAGTTGAAGTGTATATATATGCAGGAGGAGGGAGTATTTCATCCTCATCTCTGTCCTAGACGATCTCAACCATTACGGTGTGAGTATTTTCATTCCTACTCCAACCGATATTTTCGGCCTTCACCCTTAACTCGGTATAGTTAGGCTACTTACCATTCCCTTGCTAGCTCGAGGAAATGAGTCTTCTGACAGCCAATAGCGACTCCTTAAAACAGAATGAGAATGTAATACGAGCTTGAAGTTTTCTGCAATCATACTTTCAGCCTCCAAGCAAAAACTCTCGTAAAGAAGCAAGTTCTTCAAGAGGCACAATCAGTTTCTTTTGTCATGGTTTTTAACAAACAAAATAACCAAACACAATGTTGAGTGTGACAAGGCCAACCAATAAAGGATAAAGATAGATGACACCCACACATTAGTGACCCTGTCTAGATCTACAACCACAACCTACCGCAACCTCTAACTGGAGCACACTCGAAAACCTCTAACTAGAGCACCCTCGAAAACCTCTAACCTCTACTTCGAACACACTCGAAAACCTCTAACCTTTACCTGGAACACACTCGAAAACCTCTAACTGGAGCACACTCGAAAACCTCTAACCTCTAACCTCTACCTGGAACACACTCCAAAACCCTAACCTCTACCTGGAACACACTCCAAAACTTCTAACACCTCTAACCTCTAACTAGAGCACACTCCAATTAAGAATACACAGGCAAAGTAGGAATACACCTGGTACACACATCGGACAAAGTAAACCATGAGGAGAGGCAGTCCAAACCCTCTAACACACTCCAGTTAAGAATACACTTAGGAATACACTCCAAACCTCTAACACACTCCAGTTAAGAATACACTTAGGAATACACTCGGTACACACATCGGACAAAGTACACCATGAGGAGAGGCTCTCCCTCCTCTAAGAGGGAGAGAGAGAGCCTCACTGTAAAACCTCACGGTGGAGCCTCAATATCACATACTCTTCAAATTATATTCACTTCAAGCTCTATTTCACACAATACAACTACATATATATAGTAAAAGATCCATATTCAAGATACACTCAACCTCGTAGATATGAAGAGCCAAACACTAAATATGACTTTCTCGAATTCTTTGTACCCCTTAAAGTAACTCCATGTCTTTATGATTCACCATGTAATTGCATATCTTCTCATATTCATCGTATGATGAGGGATTCCCAACATCTTTTATATCTGAAATCTGGACACGATACAGGACCTTCAGTACAGAGAGAGAAACAAAGATAAAAAGAAAATCTAGGCTAATAAACAACCAACCTCAATATCTAGGCCGAGTTGCAAAGATTTCTATGCACGCACAAAATAGTCAACAACATAATTAAGTGAAGATGATGCAAAAGCAATGAAGAAGATTTACTTGCGTGAAAAGCTCAAGCCAGGCTTTGTATACATGAGACAGGGAGATCCTAGGCATATTTAACGAAAACACATAGAGAAATATAAGAACGCAGGTTTGAATAACTGAATACGAATTCAATTTAATCCATGAAACAATGTTAATACTCGTCTGTTTGCAAGTGGTAGAAGAAGGCATGCCATACAAAAATAAAACTGATAGAATAAAAATGATGTATAGAGCAATAAACTGAAAGAGATCCAACATAATAAAATTCTTAAAAACAACTTACTTACGCAAAGGACTATTATGAATTCATGATTTTGGTCTAACTTGGATCCTACTAAATAAATAGCAAGAAGAAGCACACCATATTGAAAAATGTACTTAAATACTCGAGAAGATAACTAAACATGCTTGTCATGAAACCCCACAAACGTGAAATTGACCGCACGGGCACCATCCTCAAGAATGCAACCTACATAAAACTTCCACATGTCAACAACATAATTATATACATGCTAGAATCAAAGATTTAAGGGTCATTACTTTAGTATCTAGAGAAACTCAAAGTTCATTCCTTTCTCCTTTGCTTCTTCAACCTGTCACGTACGTGCAAAATACAGTATTTAAAGTGCTTTAAACATCATCCATTTTAAAAAATGCTAATATGACATAATGAATAATTGCATCAGAATAAACCTGTGACAAGAAAATGAGCTAATATGAGAATTAAAACACAAAGCACATGACACTGTGCATAAGTGATACTTTGGCTTGGAAAGCATAAAGAGCACAACAATAAAGCACTTAAAATACTTGTACTTGCATATGATCATAACAGCCGATACAATTACCAAAAGTAACTTATTATATCATCTTCACCTAAATAACGAAAAGAAGTTTGAGGTTTCTTAGAGAAGACAAGTTCTGCATGTCAAGCGAAGATACATACTAATAAAGAGTGCTTCAAGGATCAAATGTAAGTTGGGTCCTTAATTTTCACCATTTACTAGATAAGCTCTGAGACAAATCAGAAGACATTCTATTACAGCAATGAGATCATTTGAAGATCTTTTTAGGAGAGACACGAAATCCAATCCCAAGGAATTGTAAGATTTTTACCATACCTAGTTAGCAAAGATTCTTAGTGGTTCATAAGTTGGTTTAAACCTTATTTATTGTAGCATATTGAGAAAGTTCCTAGTTCGAATAGGACTCTTAAAGGTTCAGATTTTTAAGTAGATTATCCCCCTTACATAATTCACATTTCCTAGATCATCTTTTATATTTTAAGTAGGATTACATTAGTCATTTAATTTCAATTACTAGTAACAGAATTCGAGTATATAAAGAATGTAAGGCCAAAAACCACAACTTTTCTTTTGGAAAATTCATTAGTTACCATCTTCTTATCACTGCTGATTGAGTTTCTACGATAGTTCCTAGAGTTCCTAAGGGACCCCTAATCCGTCACGGACAGTATATTCAAGAAGAATACTTCTCCAATCATTAAAAAAACTCATAGACCAGCTTCGTGAGCCACCTATTTGACCCCAGTTTTCTGATCCCAAGTTATTGCTACACACAGACTAGACAACAACCCTGAAAAATAGTAAACTGTAAGACCTCAGGGAAGGGTAGATTTTGTTCAAAGGAACTCAATACAACAATTTCTATACCAAGCTCTGCAAGTAAAATACCACAAAGTAAGCCTCATCCCAACTCATACAAGGTAAGACAAGAAGACGACCTTTCGATTGGAATAGAGCCACTACCCCACAGGCTACCTCTAAGGTTGTCCATAGCTCAGATAACTAAATCTGGCCTCCCTGACGCTCGTGGTCTAGTTGTGCGACTCTAATTTTAGAGTCACAAACTCATCCCATATTGCTTGAATTATTTAAAATTAGGATTTAATTCGGAATCAGATATATTTTGACAAATTATGGTATCTTAAAACTCCCTAGAACTTATAAAAAACAATGAATGAATGTGTAAATCTTTTGTTTGGCCTGGCTTAGAGATGAGAGAGTTGAGACAAACCAAGCTGGCCGGAGCAAAGCTTTACGTAGCTCACTTCAGAGACGAGAGTTCGGCTGTGTAACCTGAACGAGGGACCTTGCTGTTTTTCATCATCATCATCATTATTTTTCTTATTCTAAAGGGATTAAAATAGGGTTAGAGATTATTTCTTTCTACTCTCTCTTGTCTAGACCATATCAATGCTTAACTCCAATTTTATCATATATTTTCTTATTATCTTAATTAGCATTATTTTAAAGCTTACCACATTCTCTTTTAATATATTTACAAAAATGGCATGAAATATCTTTTAACAATGACATTTAAAAAATGTCTTTTATTTTATCCTTAATTGGTACCACTGTTAACTATGCACGTAAGTATTGTTGGGAAAAGATTTTTCCACACATCTATATCAATATCTGCATCTCAACTACTCCCATTTTTTAATATGCATTTATTTTGTTGTCTAACATTCTCTTTCATAAAGTTGTGTTTGGAGAATAGTTGTTACAAAAAATTTACCTTGCAATTTTGTAAAAATTTGTTTGTCACGTAGTACCCTAGAAGTAGCTCTCATTTTAGCCATCTAAATGTAATTTTATATTTAACATCTTCAATGTCCATCATTTGCATTTGGTATAGAGCCAAGTTATAACTCTTTTATTTAAAAAATAATAATTTTAAAAAAATTAAAACAAAATAAGGATACAACTAACCTATTTTAGTTATATAAATATCATGACATCAAATATTTTAAAATTTTGCCAAAAATCTTTAATGTTTTTGTTTTTCAAAATTGTTCAAATTGACTTTAGCCGATTCAATTTGGCCTAACTCAAAACCCCCGTGCCAGGTTATGCTAACCAAGCACAATTACGTGGCATCCACCACGTGTACACCACAAAAAACACTGACATGGACCTAACAGTGGTGGCATGATCCATAGCAAAAAGGAATAAACTCAATTTGGATGAGTTAGATTGAGCTAAATCTGGTGTGGGCCAAAACTGAAGCGAAGTGTATTGTAATAATATATATATATATATATATATATATAATAATAATAAATTTTAACAACTTCCTCTTAATCCCTTATAGAATTTACTAAAACAATAGTAGATTCAACTTATGAATTTTTAGTGAGTTGAACTAATTCTTAGATATTATATTTTGCCAAGCTTAATGACGAAGTGGCAGAGTTGAATCAAAGTAGCTACAGCAAGCTCTTTTTCGAGCTTACTCAAGTAAAAGCAGGAGTTTGGTTTGAATAAGACCTGTTTATTTGGAGCATTAACTGGAAAAAAAACGTCTTAAGAAGAGTTGCCCTATATTGTTAGAAGAACAGGACTCCTCTATCCAAACCCTACCAAGAGGAGAAAGATTATTTGCCCCTATCCAATGTTGATGCATACGGGTGAGCATGAAGGGGAAAATGCATGGGAGATGCACGTTGGTTTCGTCTCCCCAACTCGACGCCATTATCAGGCGTGAGACAAATCCATCTTAACCGCTTCCGAGTCATAAATATACCCTTTCTTCACCCGTCACCGTTGAATTTAGAAGTCGCTGGAAAACCACTAGAAAAGTCCCGGCTGGAGAAGGAGACGAGCCCCAAGGCCGCCATGCCCTGGCCAGCCAAGCGACCCTGGCCATGCCACCATGCCCAAAAGACTCACCTCACAACCGACTACAAACCCCGATCGCGTCTTGCTAGAGTCTGCCTTGCCCTCGCCAGGAAAAGCCGCGAGTCAATATACCCCCATCGCCCAAACTTTTCCAACGATCTGGAGGCCGCTGGACCACCTCGGTTCAATCCCCCTCTTTGAGGCCAGTAGATCTGGGCGACTGGGACCCGGCCGCTGCCGGAGGAGCCCCACCCCTGCAGGTGCTGCACCTGCGTGTAAACTGACCAGGTCCAAGTGTTTGTGATTGTTTTTCGCGATCTGTTGTTGTATGTTGAGTTCTAAAAAATTAATCGATTTTATTCGAAATCGGCCGATTTAAATTGGATCAGAATGTTTCCGATTCAAAAAATTAGCTAAATCGGTCTTCATAAGAATCGATCCATGAATCGGCCGATTCAAAGTAATTTCACCTTATTCGAGCCGATTCTGAAATCGGCCGATTCCAAATGACAGCGATAAACAGGGCAGGGGAGGAGGGGGTGGCAACTGGGCAACAGGGGGGTTGGGTGGGGGCGGGGGGAGAGGATCTGGAGGGGCGAAAGGGGGTGGCGGTGCAGGGCAGTGGTAGACAATTGGGCCAGCGTGGTGGACGATCAGGACTTGTGCGATGGATTACCGAGTCGGCGTGAAAGGGGGGTGACGGTGCGGTGCGGGCCTAGGGGCACAGGGGCAGGGCGGGGGGCATAAGGGGGGGGTGGTGTGGCGGCAGCAGGGAGGGACAAGGCAGGGCTGGCAAGGGGAGGCGGGGTGCAGCGGCACTAATAGGGGAAGGAGGGTGGCTGGTGTGGGAGAGAAAAGGGGAAAAAATTAAAGAAATAGTCATAACATTTTTGTAATTAAAACTTGACTCGAATCCGACTCGAGTTAAAAATAATAACTAATTCTAAATAATTCAAAAAATCCAAAATATATATATAAATACCATAAAAGATAATATATACCATAATATCAAAATGGCATATTCTATAACTAATAACACACCGATTTTGACTAAGTTAAAATTTTTATATATAACTGATTTAACTAAATTGATTTCTGACTGATTTAAACCGATTTGATCCGATTTACATCGATTTGATCCGATTCAGTGACTCCTTCGAAAACCGATTTTAATTTCAATTTTTACGATTATGGTTGTGCTCCCTTGATCCAGCAATGATTGCGTCCTCCCGCCCGAGTTACTGACTATGATCCACACAAACCGACCTAAGCCACTGGTTTGGTTCAACTCCCATTCATTCCAGGAGCGACCCAACATCCTCCTCGTGCTAGGTTCACCCTACCATTTTTTGAAGCTCCGTACACGTTGGAGAGGTCAATTCTTTCGTTACAGCATTATGAATACTGGTTCGAAGCTTTGGGAAGCTAGGCACTCGGAGTCGTCGAATCAAAAGCTGCAAAATTTTACTATGATTATAAATTATAAAAATCATTAAAAATTGAATTGTCAACACCTAGTTGGATTTAAAGCACGTGAAACCACGTAAAGTATCCTCTTTTTATCTTGTGTTTTTTTATGTTTTATTGATTATTAACTCAGCCCATGGGGCAAACCCTATCTTGACTCACGCCTTCCTTCGTGCAAGTATTTTAGCCTTCTATCGACTAAAAATGCACAAAATTATGGGTCTTATACTTTTTCAAAAAAATTAATTTTGTAAAAATCAAATAATTTTGGATAAAATGAAGGAGCATGCAATTCATGATCTAATTTGATTATATAAATTGTCACAAAACCAAATAGTTCAAAAACTTCTTTAAACTAATTTTTTATTTATTTTTTTCTTTTTCTCTTTGAACGTTCAAAATGAATCGTAAGAAGTCAATTTGGTCCACGTGCACAACGTACGCGTGGCATCCACGCGTACGCCATAATGACGATGACATGGCAAGGGCGGGTGTATTGTGCAAACCGGAGGACCTAACAGTGGCGGCGTGACCAAAAACTTTTGCCCACCCACCACACACCCGCCTCGCTTTGGCGGGGCTGCACCGGACACAGCTCTCCCCTTTCTCCTGCTCTCTGCCTCCCTCCCCTCCCCCGAAAAAATCTGCCCCATCCCTATCCCCCCACCCTCCCACGACCCCAAAGATCCCACCTTTGCTCCCGATTCTATCCCCCGCGCTCGATCCCCGTGTGCCCTAGGTTTTTCTCCCGATCAATTCGAGCCCAGCTTCGCCCAATTTGGCCGGTTTTCGCAGGCGCCGGCGTCTTGAACCCGCCGCCGGGGCGTTTGCGCGGCGCCTGGGGGCGAGGACTGGCGAATTCGGTGTAGGTTTTTGGGGTTGGATGGTTGTGGGCGGCATGTGAGCGGTTGCTAGGGTTTTGGGGTCATGGGGAGCACCGGCGAGCCCGAACGGAAGCGCCGGCACGTGAGCTCCATCTCGCCGACTGCCGCCGCCGCCGCCGCCGCCAAGCGGCAACCGCTTGCGCCGGCCTCGGATGACAAAAAGGTCTGATCTTTGGTTTCGATTCGGTTGTTTTTTGACGTTTGTTGCTGTTGTGTTGATTGATTGCTAGGCTTCCTATTTACACTGCCCTTTATTTGCCTATTATTGACCTGGCTGTGAAAAATTGGTTAGTTCCGATTTTTTTATTTTATGTGCCATGGGATTTAGAATTCATATTTATGGTTATGTTTTTAGTTCGTAGTATTGCAATATTGCTAAGCAAATATCATATATAAGCTTAATGTTGCGCGTCTAGAACTTCTGTTTGTTGGCCTTTTGTTTTTTAGATTATTTGTATTCAGGTGATTGAGGATGATTCCTCTACTTTTAGAGGCCTATTTGCTAATTGATTGTTAGGGCTTTTTGATTCTGCTAGTTCTTTGGTTTTGTGAGCATATTAGGAATTTGGCTGTTCTTTTTTTATAATTTATAGCTGGCTAAGTGCTGACTCCTTTTTTTAAATGTATTGTGTGCTTGGGTGGGCGATTTATCATCACGCTTGTAGTTCGTAGTATGAAATGTTCTTTTTGTTACTAAATGAATGTCATATAGGTTTAATGTTGCACTTTTTAAGGTTGTTGCTGTTTGGTGGTTTTCAATTACTGGTATCCTGGTGATAGTAGATGATGCGATTATTTCTGATAGCCATTATTACCTGCCTGATGTAACCATAAGTCTAGCTTTAGGAGCAAAGCTTTTCCCCCTCTCGTGGAGGTCGATTTGCACAACTTGCTTAGCTTGCTTTATTTGTTTTGGTGTATATATCTCTTGTTTCTCCTCTTCCATTATTTTGTAGCTCTTTTGAAGAGGATATTGATTGTACCCTTGGTATTAGATGCTAGAAACCAAATTATAAGGCTTGAGCGTGTCAATTAGGCAATTTACTGACATGTAAAGTGTTGTTGGTGGTGGGGGGTTCATATATAATTTATATGTGAATACATGCAGTCCAATATTGGGATTCATTATCTATTGCTGGAATTGTTTATCAGTTGTTGAATCAAATGTAAACGTGTGTTGAATGGTTTTGTCAAGTTTTTTCATGCATTTTTTAACGAGACTAAACTTATGCTGGAGCCTGTGTTTCTTGTTGGACTTACTTCTGGTTTGTTTTTTGTTTTAACATTTATCTGTAGCTATTAGAGAACTAGGTCGCTTAAGATTTTGTATCATAAGCTTTAGCTAATAAGTGAGTTGTTCTATTTTGCAGCTTGATGTTGCGGTACTCCAATACCAGAACCTTAAGCTTGCTCAGCAGTTAGAAGCTCAAAGGGCTGAATGCTCTGCACTAGATAATAAGTATCAGTTGTGGAAAGACAAGCAGAAGTTTCACGATGAAACTTTAAATACTGTTCATAAGACTTGGGAACAACTGCTGAGTGATTTAGAATCGCTTACTGTGAGAACGAGTTGGTCATTGGGTGAAGAGATTGATGCAAAACATAGTCAGACTGTTACGGGTGAGCAAATTGATTTTTTAATTAGTAAGTCTTTATCTATAATTTTGACATTTCCACATTGTTTTTTAGAATGTCACAATTTTATGGCACTGTTGTTCTTGTGAAAATTCCTGTTTTGATAAATATGTGTTTGACATGATTGATCAAAATAAACTTTGTTGTGTTGTTGGTATTGCTTGCCAACTGTTTTTGGGCAATTGTTTCTTAGCTACCATCATTTTTTGGAAGTGCGTAGCTGCAAATGTTCATTTTACATGATTCTAGGAGGGCCATCTTGTCTTCCAGAAGATACATTCCTCTGCAGACTATTGGTAACCGGAGCTACTGATTGTTGCTACGCAAATGATTCACCAAATAAGGTGGAGGATGATAGTAAAATTTCAATGGATGTTATCAAAGAGATAATAAGAAATACTGTAACTGCAATTGATGAAATCTGGAATGCAAATGATCGGCTCTTTTCTGAACTTCGTGCTTTACAACTGGAAGAAGGTAAGGGCAAGCCTATTCCAGCTTTATCATGTTATATAATATAGCTGGATTTTTCTGTTGGTGGTATTTGTTCAGTTTTGAGCTCATCAAATCTTGTATATGCTCTGTCTAGAGTCTAGACAAATGGTGGTGGCCACTAATGATTTAGAGGTGAAAGTTAAAAACTTGCGGACGGTGCTTGGTGACCTCCATTTGAAGCATAGATCACTGGGAGATAGAGTTCGAATTTCTTGTGATACTGACGCTAAGAATAAAGCTGAGCTTAAACATCTCCAAGGTAATATTTACACTTCATGTTAAGTACTTTTGTCTTAACTTTGAATTCTTTCCCACATGAAGGATTTTCATTAAAAGGTTGCATTTCAATTGCGAATTTTTGACCTTTTTGCGTCATTAATCTAAAACAATGACCATTAGGTTATTAAAAAAATTTTCTGTATACTATTTCGGATTATGTGTGGCTTGGGCTTGATGTGTAATTAACACTTATTTGACGCAACATTTTGAAGGGGAGTTGGATGGCACCATTGCTGAATTAAAAGAGATTCATCAAAAATTATCTGCCTTAAAGGCGCAGAAAAATGGTGGACAAGGTGCTTTTGGGTTTCCAAGTGTAATCAACAAACATGTTGGAGTGGACAAGGCCTGTGATAAGCATAGAGAGTTGCAAGATATGAAATTTGTTCTCAATGAGTTGTCGGTAATTTATCGATGCTTCTATTGCTTTTTTGTGTACTTTTCAATATTTTATTCACTTTGATGACAGATGAGTTTTTCTTTTGGAGTTTCTTGACAGAATTTGGCTTCCAATAGGCTTGTAGAACTTCGTAATGTGCATGAAGAACGGATCGATAATCTAAAGAAATTGGCTAACTTGCAGGTAACATCTATGCAATTATTCACTTTTAATGGGATAGTGAACATCATTTCAAAAAGGATGCATTGGTGTTTTCTCGTGACTAATATCTGGAAAAATTCATGGCACAGAATGCTTTGAAAGATGTGAAGCGCATTATAGTGTCAAAGCCATACATTCTGCTTAAAGACCAGATCGAAAATTCCAAAAATGAAATACATCAGTGTCGAACATTGTTAGAGAAACTACAGGTGGTAACTGGTTGGTAGTTTATTGTTTAGAAGGTGATGTAGTATTTCTCACAATACTTATCGAACGCTTCTGACCTTTCCAAGGGTAATATAGGTTGAGAAGGACACATCTATCTGGTGGGAGAGAGAAGCGTATTTGAAAGTTGATGTTGCTGATATTTCTCATCATCTATTAACGATGGTTACTTTTCGGCTATCTGAACTGGAAAAGGAGTTGCAGAAGCGGATACATGATAGAAATCTGGTTGAAATTAGGCTGAAAGATGCTTCCAAAGGACCTGGTATGTATGACGGAAGCCAGTGGACCTTTATTTGACCCCTGTTGCATATTTATTTTTACAAGGACTAGTGCAATGCTTTTATCATGTTTTCACTTCTATTATGTTTGACAAGCCATATTCGGGTTTTGAGAAATCCGGGAAAATAGTACTTATTTTTCAAATTTGGAACAGTTGTTTTTGTTTCATTTATTTTGGGTGATCCTTGATAATTAGATTCTCTAATGTCAATTAGGAAGGAAAGAAATCATAGCTAACTTTAAAGCACTGGTGTCCTCGCTTCCAAATGACATGAGTGCCATTCAAAGCCAGTTGAGTAAATATAAAGAAGCAGCTTCTGGAATCTATTCTTTGCGAGCTGAAGTTGAGTCATTATCTTCTATTTTGAATAGGAAGGTAATTATGGTTGGGGTACGCTTAGATGGTCTTACTTGAATTAATTTCTTATTTTATATGGATTATCCATTTGCATTTTTCATTTGATTGTTGCCTTCAATAATCAGTTAGGCTCTAATCCTTCCTACAGGTCGAACATTTTCATAATTTGTCTGCTAAATTGGCCAATCAAGATGCAGAGTTGCATAGTTTGAAAACAGTGGTAAATCTTTATTTCAATTTTATGCTGCCTCTTCTAGGCTTGTGTGATGTAGGATGAGCAATATGAATGATTTAGCTTAAAAGATTTGAGCGATTCTTCATTTAGGATCCCACCATGCACATGTTAGCCTGAACTAATTGTGTATCTGTAATTGCACTGGAAGACATGACTCATTGTTGTCTACTACTATACACATGCGGCTTTCTTTGATGCATTTCAGCCTTCATTGTTGTCTACTACTCATTGGGTTTGTACGGATTAATTTTTTCATAGACAACAATTATTGTAAACCACTGGCAAGATTGATAGCATATTTATATGTCCAGTTCAATTGACACTTTGTTGGTATTTTTGGGCTCGCTTAATTGATTACTTGCAAAAATCATGGATGACTATAATATAGTTGTAATGACCCAACCCAAGTGTAAATCGATGGGCCAAGTCATTTTTTTGAAGAAATGACTTGGTCTTACTGTGGTAGGTATTGTATGTCAGAATAATTTTTGGCGGATCTTACAATAATATCCAACCACTATCTATGGGGTGAAAAGATGGGCATATGACATAAAAACTCTCCACTTTGTTTCTTCATGGTTTGTGTTATTAGTTCAAATATAAAAGCATTTAATATTTTTTCTTCTTTTCTCGAAAATTCATGGATAATCTGGTTCTTTTGGTGTTGGTTGGTGCTACTCAAATGGTATTATGGACTTGTTGTGGCCATAATTTTCTGTCAACGGTTACTGGCTGAGATCGCAAAATATGTAGCACCTTTATGTCTTTGTCAAGGATTACCATCTGAAAACCCAGCTTCACATAAAACTGTGAAAGAGAAGATGGTAGGTAGGCACTCTTTTTTTATAATGAAGTAAAATATTTTATAAAAGAACACAAAGGTATAAAAAGATTACAAGAAGGCTATGAAGGTAAGGTTTTGAAAAATTACATCCAGAATTCTGAAATAGCATACTACATGTGAATGGTGGAGGATCTGGCTTTAAACATGTGCTGTAAAAACAATCAAAATAGTGATGGTTCAAATTTTATAAGAATCCATGCAAACACGTGGGTTAGGAAGTTGTATATTTATCATTTTTATCATGTTCAATGTTAACATCCCTGTAGACGTTATAATCCAGTGAATAAAAGTATGCTTGTCAGATGTCTTTGAACTATAGAAGAGGCAAGGGGACAATTACCAGAGAGTGTAGAATTTTTCATTAACTTTGAGGGAGATTTGACTCGAGGGATATAGCCAACCTTGGGTTTCAAAAGATTTGGAGAAGGTTAGGATGTTTTTGTTTAGAAAAGTTTAAGTCTTGATAAGACAACATATTTACAGAAAGCACTCAAGATCAATTGAATCCAAAAGGAGAAGACTTCCAAGCTTTGTGATTGTTATGTCATCAAAGTTGGATAAGGGAGGTAGTTGCTCCAATCAAGGGTCAAACAAAGTCTGGATGAGGTTACCATCACTTGAAGGCCTATTTCAAATCATAATGCCTTCTAAAGGCTCATATTCGAACTTCTTGAGAAATCTTAAATTGCAATACTTGTGTGCTCATAAAAGCAACATGCACATTGTGTGATAAAGACGTTTAACTATTGACAGTGAGATGGGGAGTTTGGTCATTGCCACATATATTTTATGTTGCGTAAAAATTGATAGACAGAATTATCATATTGCCCGGATAAGCTTTACTACTTTGACCATTATTTTATTACCCTTAATTGGTAATTTCACTTATTTAGAAAGGCTAGCCTTATTTACAACTTAAAGATTCAGCTGATGATATTGAGTTAAAAAATATAGTAGCTTGAGGTTGGTGATTGCAAAGACAACATCTGTTGTGCTTTAAGGATGTATAAGCTTTCTACTTTACATGTATCTGTATTGCTGTTAATTTTGCGAGTATTGAACATTTGATAGACCTCACATAATTATTGGGTAAAAATACTGGTAAAAATTTTAATATGAATAATTCCACCACGTTTTATGTGATAGTTTTGTACAATTTTGTCAAGAAATGATAAGATTGAATTCTTTGGTGCTTCCATTGAGATAATACTAATTATGGTCTTAATTACTTCAGGTCCAGGATTTGATGGATAATGTCAGCGAGTTGAGGCTATTCTTAGAGATGTATAAACGTGAATCTACTGATTCTCGGTGAGATCTTGTAAAGTGAATACAAGAAACGTAAAGCTATTATTGTTTTTAACTTCAATCCTTATCGTATAAATCTTAATTTCTATTTGACATACGGATCATAATTGTTTGAAAAAACTCAATTGGGAAACTGTGTATTGACTTCTTTCTTGATTTCTGGTGCCATATTTTGCCAAAGTATGATTAGTATGCAATTGATCAGTTTCATGTTGTGAAGGGAATAGTCTCTGATGTTATTTTGTTTGTTTTTACAAGTGCAGGGATTTAACCGAGGCTAGGGATTTGGAATACAAAGCATGGGCTGATGTCCAAAGGTTGCAATCTGCTCTTGATGAGCATGATCTGGAGCTGCGTGTTAAAGCAGCCAATGAAGCTGAAGCTATTTCCCAGCAGAGGCTTGCAACCGCGGAAGCTCAAATTGCAGATCTAAGGCAGAAATTGGAAACTTCTGAAAGGTTAGATTGATGTAATTTTTAGTCATCACCACCATCATTGTTTGGATTCTTTAACCATTTCTCCTTAAAGAAGTTCTTTGGAGTTAGGAGAGGGAACCAAGGAAGATTTATTTTAACAATCCTTCTCACATGCAAGCAAAGGTTTATGAGTTAGCACGTGAATGAACATAGGAAAATTATCCATGGGGAATAAATGGGGCAATTTAGTATTCCTCTGGGCATGCATCTGGCAGGATTCCAATGCACGCCTTATCTGATGTCAAAAGTAAATTTAGATCATTTAACCATTTGTCCTAAAAGCTTTAATTCTTATGGAAGAGAACTAAATATTATTTATTTTAACAGTCTTCATTTACCCGTTATCTTAGCTAGAATGGGGTTGGCAGATGGGCTGTTGTGCCATTGATTGATTGCTTTTGCATTCAAATTGATGCCAGACAACCATGCAGAAACAAAGTATGGTAACTCTAGTATGCTGCAAATATTCCAGTTTATACTGAATTGTCTATGTTCTCTTCTCAGGGATCCCCAAAATCTTTCAGAGGTTTTAAAATCCAAACACGAGGAAGGAGAGGCCTATTTATCTGAAATTGAGGTTGTTAGATTGTTTCATGATTTGTGAATTTATTTTGGTAAATATTATGTTTGTCTGATTGGTTATCCGGTCCAGACAATTGGACAAGCCTACGAAGATATGCAAACTCAAAATCAACAGTTACTGCAGCAAATTACTGAACGGGATGATTACAATATCAAGGTAAATATATTTGTCTATGTTATCCAGTGCCGTCCTTCTGCAACCAACTGAGTTGTATATTCTTCTTCTTCTTCCATCGGATACCCAAATTCAAATTTGCTGCACCTTTTAAAAGTATTGAGCTTTTAAAAATGGAAGAAAGCATACACAATGCTATTGTTGAATGTCTGCTTGAGCTAGTTTTGTTTTTTATCCTGATTTTACCAATGCTTTTTTTTTACACTGCATGATCCCTTTTTATGGTTCCCTTTTTGTTTTACTTGCTTATGCTTCATATGGTGGCAAGCACACATAACCCTTGCTTTTAACGCATCGAAGAATTTTATTGTTTCAGCTTGTTTTGGAGGGTGGGAAGGTAAGACAAATGAATGATGCTCTTGTTAGGGAAAAGCTAGTTCTAGAGAGGCAGATCCACGAGGCTAATGCATCTTTGGATTTATATGATGGCAAAGCTTCATGTATGGAAGAGCAGGTGTTAAGATCTTTCAAAATCCCTGACTTTACTTTTTGAAAGCTTGGTTCCCTGAAAATTTTGCATTTGCAGCTGAAGGTGTTTACAGAACAAGTTCAAAAATTAACAGACGAAGGACTGCAAAAATCAGTTGCTTTAGCGAATGCCAAAACTAAGCTTTCAAATGTACAAAAAGAATCTCATTTATTAAGACAATCGTTAGAAGAGTCTCAATCCAAAGTCATGAAAAGCCGACTCGAGATTGCAGCAATGCAAATTGAAGTTGAGAATGAGAAGTATGAATAATTGCTTATTGCTTTCTTATTCCTCTGTTTGGGAGGGTTCTGTTGTTAAATCTAACTCTCTGAATTTACAGGTTTAGAAGAAAGAGGCTAGAGGATGACTTGGACAATCTGGAGAATCAAGCTGCTCATCTTAGTGCACATGCAGATAATTTTACTTTGGACAAACTTCAGCATGAAATTAGAGAATACAGGGAAATCTTGAAGTGTACAGTTTGTCATGACAGACAAAAAGAGGTTTGTCATTCTAACAATAGACAACAAATCACAAATATATCTAATATCTACTCTTTGTTCTCATCCTATAAATTGCAATGCCTTGTACTTTCTGTTCTATATCAAAATGTGACAAACCATTTAATATTTACTCTCTATTGTTGTCTTGTAAAGGGCATTTCCTTATTTCCTCAACACTTTCTGCTTTTTATTGTGCTTTAAGACATATACCTTTTTGTCTTGTTCAATAATGAGACTTAATTCTTGTGCTAACTCCAAATTTTCCAAATCAGGTTGTGATTGCCAAATGCTACCATTTATTCTGCAATCAGTGTATACAGAGAACCCTTGGGACTCGCCAGCGGAAGTGTCCTAAATGTGGCTCAAATTTTGGGCACAATGATGTGAAAAATGTTTATATTTAGTGACCATGAGGTGCCATTCTTGGTGGGTAAATTTTCCTTGTCGTGGAAGATGTTTGTCCAGTGCTGATTTTTATCTCGAGGTCACCTGCATGAAATCCCTTGACGTGACGAGAATGGTAATGGAAGTCCATTCTCCAGTCGACCGTCAAATTATTAGGCCGAAGCATGACCATCTGATGCAGATGGGCCAACTCGGCCTCCTCTCAGCCATGATGGTTTTGTGAGAAAAGATATTTATGCTACAAGAAGGTAGCATATGTAAATCTTCCATGCTTTTGCATGGTCCACGATGTCCATTGACGGGTGTGGTTTTCAAATTTGTGTCGGCTTGTTCCCTTGCTGTGTATCTATTGCCTGGGCATTAGTATTGAGCTGACCATAAATAGGGCTGATAAGTACTGTATGCTTTTTTCTATATGCCTTTACGTTCTTTGAATTGAAGATGAATAAAATTATACGAGTGCTAATATCTGTTTTTCTTTCCTTGGTTGTATGAGCCAGAGTTTACAATGATTGCTTGCTACTGGAATGCACTGGGTATTGGCTAATAGTGAGTGCCCTGTGAGCGGCAAGTATTTGGGCTAATGGCTCTCATGGTAATACATCTATTCTTGTGAACATTCTATGCATTGTTCCCGCTTATCTCCATTTTTTCTTTGCCCGCTCATTGAGGCAATTCATGGGGTTTATAAGTGGAGAAACGTTAATGAGTTCTGTGGCTATAGTTGAGGCACTCCACGAAGTTTGAATTTGGAGAACATTGGTAGATGTGGAAAGCTTTTCTGGGCTCTTACGATAGCCAAGTACGCGAGTGGTTGTTGGGCAGTTTTGTTGGCAAGCCCTTTAAATCTCTACTGATTTGAAACATGCAAACAAAGAAGTGAAGGTGCCACGGTGGGAAAGTTATCGCTATAGGTAATATGATACATAGTAATGGAAGAATATTATAAATTAGTTTTATATCCCATTCCTGTTGGACTATTAGTAATGGGCTATAATAATGACTTGGGCTTATCACTGTAGTACTTGGGCTGGATTATTACAATTGGGAAGTGCAAGTGGATTTGTTAATTTTTAAGTGCAATTTCATAGTCCCAATCTACGCTTTAAGTCCGAAGACTCTTACCTCCCTCGGTTGTAAAATTTGGCCGATTTTGAATGGAATTGGCCAAGTTAATAAGGTTTGGTAGAAAATCGAGTTACAAAAGGGATGATCAGGCTTGCTTAAAAATTGGACTAGGAATCGGCTGTGAGGTTGATTTTTATTCGAGTCAGGCGTGTTAGCGAGGGTGATGGCATAGGGGGAGGATGGGGTGAAGGGGCGGTAGCGAGGGCTAGGGGATGGGGGATGGAGGACGAGGGCAACGGGGGATAGAGGGGGTGGGGCGGGGACGGGCGAGGGCGGCGGGAGATGGGGAGGCGCAACATTAGCTAGGGTGAAGGAGGGGCGGTGCGTAGTGTTCGGGGAGAGACAATTAAGGGGAAAAAATAGTCAGTAACTAACTTTAAATAATTTTTTAAAAAATTGAAAAAATATGAAAAAAGAATATAAAATATAATATATACTGTAATATTAAAATAATATATTTTATAATTAATAACTTACCAATTTTAATTAATTTTTATTCGATGAATTATATTTTATAATTAATAACTTATCAATTTTAATTAATTCTTATCCGATGAATCGGTCCGATTCAACGAATCTCTTTTAATCTGATTTAACGTCCAATTTTAATTTTTACAACTATACTACTTCTTAAAGGTATATCATATACAAACATCCTTTAATGTAGTATTTTAACGTTGTAAGAAAAATGATTTATTTCGAACCATTTGGCTGAAATAGATAGAAAATTTTTTCATCACAATAATCCTTAGGCAGCATTGATTGCCCATTACCCTCGAAAGAGAGAAATTAATATTGTATCAAAATTGTTGTCATCATCACCCTTTATCAAAATTATTGTATATGATGGATGATTTAAAATGGTTATTAGTGATGCGTAAGTGTGAAGAGATTCTGTTTGCCCTCGCTCTAAATAGAGGTACAAGTCTTGACTTTAAACTAGAGATGAAGCATGCATCCGGAAAATTTAAAATCTTGTAGGAATGGGAAAGGTGATTAAATTTGTGAACTCTCTCTGTTATCTACCGCCATGACCACTACGATTGAGTTGAACATTGGAATATTATCGACGGACTTGAAACTGGGACTCGTAGGGTTGTTCAAAGTTCGATTAAGTCCGATGTCTAACTCGAGAAAAAAAGTTGATTTGGAGCTCAACAACTATGGCCAAACTCGAACTTAATAACTCAGTTATTTTTGGTATACCTATACATATTACTATTATTGTATTAATAATTCAGCCTACTCAAAACAAGGCATGAATAATTCTTTGAGCCGATTTTTATATCCATTCGGTTCAAAAGTTTTAAGAACGTCAATCCAATTATTGGTACCGATTTTAACGACCCCCAACCCTAATCACTTCAGTTTCTAGTCGAGATTAGGTTTTGTTGATTCTTATCTCGACTCGAACGCAAAAATAAATAAATTAATTAAAAAAAAAGTTAAACTCGAAAACAAATTAACAAATTAACAAAAAAAGAAAAAAAATCTGAGGGAGGGTGAGCTCACCTTAGTAACTTTGGTGACGTCTCTTCTCTCTCAGAGTCATGGATACGCCGTGGGATGGGTGGGTCGATCAGTCCCTGCACAGGCTGAGCTCCACCAAGCTCCTCCGATCCCTCCGACCCATCTCCCTCCCCTGCCCACCACCCTCGCCCGACGACTTCGATACCGTCGACGGCTTCCGGCCCTGGCATCGGTCGTTGGTGGAGGTAGAGATTGACGAGCCCACTTTCCACCAATGGCTCCTTGATCTCCCCAGCTCTGGTACTGTTTTCTCTTCGTAAAGAAAGTTTCTTTCCGGCTTACTTTTTGTTTGTACTAGTGTTGTTAGCTCGTCTTGATAATAATGGTGTTTGCATTGTGGATGGAATGGGAGAAGCATGGACTGATCTGCAGCACCAGCTTGTGTTGTCTAGCTGATTTTTTTTCTTTAAAAAAAAAACGACTCGGCAATCTGATGGTTAAATTTTGATTCTTTTTTGCTAATTTAGGGGTTTAATTGGTATGTGATTCGTGTCACTGCTATAGCTGTTAGGAATCTCTTGTTGTGTATGGGAATGTAAGGAAGATTGGGGGGAGGTAATATGAGGCAATATATTGGAGGAGTGGCTGTTACCTGGAGAATTGGGGATGAGACGCAAATGGAAGAACTATTAAAAACTATTTTGCTAATTTGGGTTTATTTGTAATGCGCTTGGTGTCACGGCTATGTAGCTGTTAGGAATCTCATGTTGCGTATGGGAGTGGAAAGAAGATTGGAAGAGGTAATGTGAGGCAATTCAATGAGAGACAGCTTCCTAGTAGAGAGTTGAAAATGAGAGGCAAATGTAAATATTATGAAAAACTGTAAACTAGTTCATATGCATTCCTTAATGCCAAATTAATCACCATGCTTATTTATTGTAAACCTTAATTAATTCAAAACCCTAAGATGCCAGCCTTGCAACTGAACATCCAATTACCTAATAATTTATCTTATAATTCTCAAACTTAAAACCGTTATATTGGACTTCCATGGATATATAAACCATGCCCAATTCAATGTTTTTGTTTGATTGATAAAGTAAAAGGAATTAAATTGGCCTTACTCATTTAGGTCTTGTTGCGCATTTGCACATTAGTTTCAGCATATTAACTTATGAGTAGTAAGCTAATATGATCAATATGGTGTTCGGAGTATTCTTTTTGGCTCTTATGGGATTTTTGAGATTTTTGGGAAAAAATCGCTTTATGGAACTCACAGAAAGCATTAGAGCTATCACCTTTCCAGAATTATGTGATTGCAAGGTTTCTTTATGCTCTTTATTTTTTCCTTTGCTTTGCAATTTTCTTGTCAGTTCTTAAAGAGAATTACCAAGTAGTCATATTCCTCATTTGCTACATATTGATGGATCAGTGATGTAGATATTGATGGAAGAGCTTAATTTGTGGGTTTTGAGGATTTTGATATTAATTGTTTGATCTTCTAGGTGATATGCCCTTACAAGATGAAGACACTGATAAAAATAAAAAGTTGAAGCCATGCTCCTGGAAGATAAAAAGCTTCTTCTCTTTTCAGGCAATGATTATCTGGGCTTGAGTTCCCATCCAATGGTTAGAAAAGCTGCCGCCAGAGTAATGAAGTGCCTTTTTGTTGTGTTCATAAAGATTTTATTGTTTTTTATTTTCTTCTTAAGAATTTTTCTCATCTTTCCTAGGCTCTGGAAGAATTGGGGATGGGTCCGAGGGGTTCATACTTGATATGCGGTTATACTAATTACCATAGGCTGCTGGAATCATCATTGGCAAAACTGAAGAACATAGGAGATGTCTCTGATGGTGAGTATAGCAAGCATTGCCTCTCTTCTCTCTAAAAGTGGGAAACCATGTAAAGATAAGAAAATTGCAATATTTTTCTGATGCTCTAAACCATGCATCTATAATAGATGGAATTCGTCTTGCAGAGAGACAAAGAGAAGCGCAGGTCTTTGTGTATGAGCATTGTGATATGGCACATCTTGATGCTATGCTGTAAGCTTACCTGCTATGTTGTCTGCTTTAAATAAATGTTGGTCACATTATCCTCTTGTTCCAACATCCATTTTTTAGTTTCTTAATGCATTTCTTCCAAATTGTCTAATTAATTTGTTTCCTTCAACTTTACAGGTTGGCATGCCCTTTGCAGAAGAGAGTGGTTGCCACTGATGGGTAATTGTCTACACCTCGATTTCCTGTTTCTAAATGTTTGAGTTATTGGGGAATGCATCGTTCCAAAACTCTGATCAAGTAGGAGATCTACCACTACTTTCACTTGTAATCTCTGATCTCTATGGCCACACACATGTTGTAGCCTTTGTGCACCGTGTACTTTGCCCTTTAGTGTCCGCATATTGATGATTGTCTGATGTACCATGGTGGGCAACGGTGTGATTAAAGAAAATTTTTGGAGAAGGGAAAAGGACATTGGAATCAAGGGGGAAGAAGAGAAGAACAAAAGGAGAACTGGGTTTGAAAGCTGCCACAACAGTTCTTGTTATTTACAATTAACTGTAAAAAATGAGGTCCATAGAAATTCTATTTACAGATTCTTGATGCTTGAAAACCTGAGGGAGACCCAAATTTAAATACTAATCAAACTATTAATCGAACTAAGAAACATAATTCATTAGGTAAGTGTTAAATGAAGTGACTTTTTTCAATTATTGTATTGTATCAAACTGATGTAAAATTTGCTCTGCATCAATTTTACTTCTTGTGTTGAATTTGAGTAGTACTGATTTGTGTTTCCTTTTTGAGGTATATATTTTGAGTTGCGTGTTTCTTTTGACACACTACAGGCTATTCAGCATGGATGGAGACTTTGCTACACTCACTGAGCTGGTCAAGCTGCGTAGGAAGCATGGAATTTATTGGTTGTTGATGATGTAATCATTGCTTTGTTTTGCTTTCACTAGATCAAGTTTTTGGCTGTTCACTTAAGCAGCATTTTAACATATTTACTATCTCCCTCTTTCTCTCTGTTTAGGCACATGGAACTTTTATCTGCAGAAGTGGTGGGGTTGCAGAACTTTTCAGTTGTGAAAGTGATATTGATATTTGTGTGGGTACTTTGAGTAAGGCTGCTGGTTGTCAAGGCGGTTCCATCACCTGCAGGTAAATAATCTATTTTTCCCTCCTTTAATTTCCATAGAACATGATGATATCGTGAGAATGGACTTATAGGCTCTGATTGGTAGATGGCATAGCTCAAGTGGATGACTAAAACTATATATGACTTTAATTTCATGAATGGAATTGAACAGAAAAAATGGAAACAACTCCTCAAGTCAAGGGTCGCTCATTTATTTTCTCAACTGCGTTTCCATTGCCTATTGCTGCTGGTGCATATGATAGGAAGCTCTTTTGGATGGTGTTCTGCTGATTATTTTATAGCATGTCTTTGTCTTTTTGTTTCTACAAGATATCTGTACTAATACAAAAATTAGTGTTTAAGCTACAAATGCCCCTTTGAAAAGGGCTCTAGCAAGCTTGGGAATTGATTTTTTAAAAACGTGTCTGCGACTGCAGAAAGTTATTAATTGTATAACTTAATAATTTCCTCTACCATTTAGTGTTGTATATTGGCATACAATATCAATGAAAAAAGAGAAAATAAGCTGTATTTTTGCAAGTTGATTAGATATTTCCTGTTAGTGCAGAATAGGAAGTGTTTATCTGCCTCATAGGCTTAACTTGTGTAACAGCTTTTACATTTATCTGTTTTTCAAGATAAATAATTAATGACTTTGGTGTTAATGTTGTTATCTGGTGACAAGCAGTAAGGCTAGCATAATATGCACATCTTATTTTGGAAAAATATCTCGTAATTTATATTTGGAAAATAAGTTTGTTCTTATTTATTCCTAAGTATTGTCTGATCTCTAATATTTACTAAGAAGTGATATTCTTGTCTGTGGAAAGTTATTAATTGTATAACTTAATAATTTCCTCTACCATTTAGTGTTGTATATTGTCATACAATATCAATGAAATAAGAGAAAGGAAGCTGTATTTTTGCAAGTTGATTAGATATTCCCTGTTAGTGCAGAATAGGAAGTGTTTATCTGCCTCATAGGCTTAACTTGTGTAACAGCTTATACATTTATCTGTTTTTCAAGATAAATAATTAATGACTTTGGTGTTAATGTTGTTATCTGGTGACAAGCAGTAAGGCTAGCATAATATGCACATCTTATTTTGGAAAAATATCTCGTAATTTATATTTGGAAAATAAGTTTGTTCTTATTTATTCCTAAGTATTGTCTGATCTCTAATATTTACTAAGAAGTGATATTCTTGTCTGTCGTAAGTTACTTGCTGTAACTAATCTTTTGAAGTTAAATTATAGCTGTTCACGTTTTTGTGCTCTCTTAAAATAGAAGGCTCTTTGTGTTACAGGATGTTGAGAGTGTCTTTTGCTGAAAAATACTTGTTAATTCGGTTAATTTCTGTCTCTTCTGTCTTAGAACTATTTATCTCTTGTAAGCTGTATAAACCTGAGAAAGTGTCTTGATTTGATAGCTTCAGTTTATGTCTCAAGAGAAGAAATGTAGACGAAGCCATATGGGATCGAGTTCATGACTTCTCCATTTTGACCAAAATTCCAATTACTAGTACCATTATATCATCTTGTTGTGGGTGACGAAGAGACCGCTCTTAATGCCATAAGGTTATAATTTCTACAGCTTCTTTATACTCTGTACTATTTGGTCATCTCTGACTTTTGAATTGTGTCAGGCATATGCTAAAATCAGGTTTTCAGGTGACTGCTATTCGACCTCCTACTGTTCCCCATAAAGCTAGCAGGTATAACTTATTAGATATGTACTTGCTCTTAAATCTCAATTCTGATCGGAACTGTTTTTAGAAATTCTTTTGCTTTGGATCTCTGCAGGTTGTGGGTAACTCTCAGTGCGGCACATACTTTTGATGACATTAAGAGGCTTGTCGATGCACTCTTCTGTTGCATTGATCTCTCTGCAATCAATGCCAATGCCATAGCCTCTGACGTTATGGCAAAGCTTTGAAGTTTTGAAGTAGCAATGGCCTAACGAAATGGCTATAGAGAGAGAGATTTGAAATGGAACATCAGATTTCTTCAACTCCTTTCATAACTTGCATTTTACAAAAGCAGTTTAACCATTCATTTTGCAGATAGGAAACTTTAAAACTAGTTTCCTGTAAGAAAATTATACTTTTTTCACACATACGGATTCTGTTCTTATCCTAAATTAATGGGATAAAATAGGTTTGTGTGTAGAATGAAGAATGCTGGGATAATGTTGATACAGGTCATTGGGAAAGTGGTTACCATTCAACAAAATTATAGTAGTGGTTTCATAGAGAAGGCCATTGCAAAGTGCCATTCATGAAATAGGTTCTTCTTGGCTCAGTTTTTCCTTTATTTAAATGGCTATTGGACTTGAGGATGATTGACATCTTCTTTTTTGGGTTTAAGTTTAATAATGTATATTTTCTTTCAAAAAATAGGTTCTTGGTTCAATTCGCATGTTCTCAATTTATGGCAGAGGAAGAGACATGATTTCCAGGTATAAACCAACCTTAGGATGTTAGTCATCAAAACCAAAGGAGAAAGAGCTAATTAACGTATTTATTCATTCTCTAACATCATATTTTTGGTACCAATGTCCACAAATATATTTGTTTTTACTACTTTTCTTGAATGGAAATATCAGACTACTATTTCAGTGTTCCAATTTAGAGTTTGGATATTCTGGTTTCTCTCTTCAAAAGGGGACGGACATATTCATGGTAGCCGTCCGGCACCACCGAATCGTTTAATGGATCCTTCCATGCTTGCTCGTAAAGCGTCGGATACACATTACCATCATAGCGCCCAAGAACTGAACCAAGGAAGTGATCCGTGTAATCGAACGAATCGACAAGAGCAACTGCATTAGGCCTCACCTACATTGTCCGCAAACAAACGGAGTTTTAACCTGATCAAGCAATGTTTCACCTAAAGGAAGTAATTTCTTTTTCAATGTTCATGTGTACTACCTTGGAGTATAAGGATCTAAGCTGCTCATTAGCAAGTGTGGCCTGTCTTGGTGTGATGCACCCAGTCAATAGAAAATCGCCCGAGTGCTTGTGAAGCAAAGAGAGAGCGTAGACATAGCAAAGGATGCTCAGTTGATTCTTAACTCCCCTTCCAGGAATGTTTTGTCGAAGCTTTCCGATGAACCTAATCGAGAAAATCACCATATGAATGCAAGGAGATGAATATATCCTACAGCAGGAAGAATAGAGACATTTAAAAGACATTAAGATCTTACTTTGAGACAACAATCAATTGACAATGAGCAATGGCAGCTTCAATTAGATCAAAGGAGTGTTCAGAAAATCCTGTTGTAAGTAAAACATCTACTTAGAATTGCATGGAAGGGCAAGGTAAATCACACACAGTATAAAAAAGCAGAAAGCGCACAATTGTTTGAAAAATAACATGAACTTGTAACCAGAACCACAGAAAAGAAGAAATAAACACCTTCTTCAGAATTTGGTGCCTTGCTGATGTTTGTGGCACAGGATACTATTAGCCTTGCTGCCCTAGCTTCAAAAGCCTCAATTACAAAAGACGGATTCAACCAATCTTCAGCTGCATTACAATCAACAAATACTTGTAAAATAATCACAAATTTTTAACAAGCAGTCATTCCCAAATATTTTACAATCAAAACTGCAAAGGTTAATCTTTATTCATCGAAGAAGCCCACAATCTCCCTCAGCACATACTTAACTATAAAAATACACATTAAATACTTATCGTACCACTCCTAACACCAGAAGCACTCTGCAACAAATGTTCCAGCCGTGACATATATGCTGTTGTTCCCACTGGTTGTTTACCTGATGCTAATTGGGAAACAGTCTTTACAAGGAATCTTGCAACCTGCAAAAAAACATGGTTTAATAAAATAACAGTAGTATAAAAACAAGGGTTTGTATACATGGATAAGCTCGCATGCCCTTTCTCCCCAAGATGGCATAAACATGCATGTCATACATGCATAATTGTAACTGAGGAAAGCAGAGAATAAATATGCGGATTTCATACATAGAGGATCTTTCAGTGCATTCACAACTGTGGCATCAGTAAGTTGCAAGAGAACAAGCAATGTTTGAAAGTTAAAAATGAGTCTTAAGAGATCAAAGAACAATGAAGAGATTTCTATCCTTCAATAACAAATGCAAGGAGTAATCAATATGGAGATCAGCAGAAAACCTGCAGTAGCAAAACAACATTGTCTCCTTCATATGTACAAGTGGGTACATATACAGCAAAAAGCTCAGGAAGTCCACTGCTACACAAATATCCATGGCCACCACATAATTTTCGACATTCTTCAATGGCATCCTGCAACAAATAAATAAAATTATCCATCAGAACAAGGAAACTTGTCACAACAGTAGCGTAGTGTACAGAAGATAAAGCTGCAAAACGAAATAACAATTTGACAATTAAAAAGAGATGTTATAATGGAACAAATAAAACTAGAAAACATGCATCAAATGCTAACATTTGCATTGACAATTGCTTACTGATCAAATGAAAATATTCAATTTTTTTACTAAAGAGATGTGGTTCATACAAAACAAATTTACAGCTCAACATGAGGTTACCATCCAAAATAAACAATAAATGACATACAATTAATAGCTGAACACTGTAAAAGTAGATCAAGATACATACAGCAGTGGCAGATGTCGTCAAAGACTTCAAACCAGCAGTGCATGCATGCGCCTCTGGGAGGGTTGAGAAGTCATTGTTTTGCAGCTTTTGGGTAACATCAGTGTACAGCCATTTCAACCACTCCCCTACAAATCTGAAAGCATATGCAGAAGCCAGCAGAGGGAAGAGCCTGCTCTGCTGAGTTTTATAATTAAGTACCTATTAATGAAGAGAACAGTAGTAATGTCAGTAAAAATGAAATTAAAAAGCACACAGATACATTTTGCTAATAGGATGATGTTATACCTGGGTCTCCTGACCACCATTTTGCGAACCGAATTGTCTTCGCACTGCACTATATCTTACAGCAATGCACACTGCTCTAGATAAAGCAATTGAAGCATCCAACACAATAGCCTGGCGCACAAAAACCATTGTCCCATAAACAAGCTGTCTTGGAACATTGGACTTTACAACCTTCCCCTCTCTTGTGACTTGAAATACCCGCATTAGCATCTGATTCCTTGGTATTCTTACATGATCAAAACGCAATACACCATTGTCCATAGTATTGTAGGCTCCATTTCCAAATTTCATTCCTATATCACCAACTGTGACACCAGGAAGGGGCATGTGATTGTCTAGGCTCCGGAGTTGTACAATGAAACCTGTAAATTGCTATCGTGTTCAGAAACTACTTGAAAAATGGGCTAATGAACATCAACTACTAAACACAAAGCACTCACCATGGACTCCGTGGTCCTGCCCATCAGTAATAAGACGGGCATAGACAACTGCATGAGTTGAAATCTTTCCCAAGCCACCGGGCCACCACTATTTACAAAAATTAAACTACAGTAAGCTCTTTCCATACAAAGAGATACATTAATAGATATTTATATGGCAAGCAATCTCTTAAGAGAAGTACAAACTTATTGAAACAACAAAGATAAAGCAGAAAACAGATAAAGAAACTTCAGGAAACTGAAAGTTTCATCAAATCAAGTTCAGAACTCACTTTGCTTGAAGTGAGAGTAGGACTGTGAATGACAAATTCATCTGATTTTACATCAAACGTCGCTGTTGTTTCAAGTCCTTGAACATTAGAACCATGACCAAGCTCTGTTTGAGCATAACAGCCAATTATTTGCATTTTGTAAGCCAATGGAAGCCATTTATTTTGTTGCTCATCTGTTCCTTGTCCTTTGATAGCCGGAACAAACATTCCCTGGGGACAGAATTAGCTCAAAGCATGAATCCAATATTAAGAAGGGTCTGAAAATTAATTTTACCTTAGGGAATTTTAGAGTTTAAATCAATGTAAAAATAATAAACTGAAGATATTTCTCAATCAAGACAATTTTTAAAGTATTCGCTGTTGCTGATACTTAATTCATCGATTTAAGAAACATACTCACCCAGTGTAGATCGGTGTAGGCAGGCTCATCTACAAAAAATCTTAGCTTGGATGCCTCTTCCTCTGTACCCAAAAAAAAAAGGCACTGTATAGGTTCACAACTTCCTTTAACAAACAGTAGAATAGCACCTACGCCTTGTGCATTAACTTGAAGGAGCCAAACCTGTAAGGCGAAGCTCATTGATGAGTTTCCACGCATGGGCTGCTTTCTTTAAAGTATTTTTAAACAATTCCTTCCGACCCAGCATCGCTCTATCCTCCTTGCTGAACACCTGCCAAAATGAAACAATAGCAAATCAAGACCCCCCACCCCCCAAAACAGTTAGATTATCTTGTCGTAAATGCTTAATCACCGGACATTGGATTTCTAGCTACTCCAATCCTACATATCAGGAGTCAGAATTGCCCAAAAAAAGATGATATATTGAACACCATTGCTCTAACTGGGGACTCTAGAAAAAAGACTAGAACGGTAGTCACCATTACATATATGGTCATTAGATGTGCTGATTTAGTGGGGTTAATGGGAAGTTAGTAGTTAAAATTAACGAGATCAAAGAAATTTAGAAAGGGAAATTGAAGAGTGTGTCAATTGGTAGTCGCAGTGTTTTACGAATTCAAGTTTGAAATGAAAAAGATCATCTTCTCGGCTCTTCCCAAGCTCTGTTTTAATCTTCCTCTAGCTCGATTATCTACCTCCTTCGCTTATCCTCCTTCAACTCAACTTCTCCTCATATAAATCGAACTCTATTCTCTAATCTTATATTTTTCACCTTCCCACATACCCCTTCTCACATCCATATACACTACTCGCCCTCCCTTCGTAGCACAAGCACAAGACAAGGCCGAATCACCCCTACGCACATTCCCCACCTTTTCATCAAACAGATAGATATGCAAACATCATGCAAAGTCAAGGCAAACATTATACAGTTCCAACCAATTCCACTAACAAAAACAACGTAAACAAGCAAAGAAGTTAGAATCAAGCAAGGTCCTTGCTTTCCACTTCCCCCTCCCCTCAACAGAACACAAGCAAATCTCAACACTACCATGATGGTAACCCAGAAAGAAGGAAGAAGAAGCAAAAAAAAAAACCAAGTACTAAGTTAAGACAGAATGGAACGAACAGGGTCGGAGGCAACGAGGCGGGAGATGCGATGGGCGACTTGGAAGGCGTGGGGGGAGCCGGCCCAGACGAGCTTCATGGCGCCGACGTCGAACTCGGCCTTGCACCGCTCCGGCGCCAGCCGATCCACCTCTGATCCCCCCGCCGCCATATCTTCTTCTCCCTTATTCTTCTACTTCGACGACGAAAGACGATGAAAAGGTCCGACCAAACTCCGGCGACGAGAAGGGCCAGTAACATTGGTCGGATTTGCATAGGAGTATATATAGAGGTGATGATCCTACTACGTCATCTTCCTGGTTCTTATCGAACTCGGCTTCCTAATTCCGTACATAAATGATGTCATCAAAGTTTTAAATAGAGTTTTTTACCGGAAAAAAAATTAAATTATTTAAAATATTCTTATTTAAAAAAATAATAAAAAAAAACATTAGCGAGGTGCTGACGTTATTTTTTTGTATTTGGGAGGTAGTTTTATCATTATAATAAAATTTTCTTTTTTTAATTAATTATGTTAACTTTCCAAAATATTTAGTTGAATACCCGTCAAAATATAGTGATTTTCAATAAAAAAAATTGAATTTTTGAAAAATACTAGATTAAAATATCGGGCACAAATTAAAATAATACAAATATCTAAATCGAATTGAATTTGAAAAACGATTTATAAAGCAATTAAGCTATTATTTCTTGTCTTACGGATTTCAAATTCATGCTTCAATATGTTCGAGCTAGGTCATTCTAGATAGGATATGCATTAGAGCCTCGAGTGTTAATTGAGCGAGCCAAATCAATTTTACCAATAATCAAATTCGGCTTGCTTGTCTTCTACCTTGATTCAATCCCCATAGGCTTTGAACCGTTATATTTTTCTTGTTAATATTTTATAATCAAATAAGTTTTTAAGGATTAAATAGTTCTTCTTCCTATGATTGATAGGCTAAATAATTTTTTTGAATGAAACTATTATATTATCATATAAAATCACCATTAAGATATGTTTTTAATTAATATTTTTTAGATTTTATGTAAATAATAATACAAAAATATATAAAATATATTATTTAATATACAACTTCAAGCTGTAGGCTCAGATCAAGTTGATTTTAACATGTAGCAAACTTGAGTTCAATTGAGCTATTAGCTCCTCTAATTACATCAAAATCTGGTTGCTTCAAAACGTGTGGTGGACCAAGCTTTCTTTTACCACGAATTTTTAGTAAATTAAAAAAACAAAAATGAAAAAGACTATAATCTGCGCAGGCAATCTAGTTGCTTAGTCAAATGGCGTGTTAGAAATATAAAATTTGGCTTATTATCAATTATTATTTTTAAAATCTTATATTATCTAATTAGTTGTACTATTTTCCCGTATTATAACCTTTTGCTTATTTATTTTATTAGCATATGGCCGTTCTAGTCATGTACTTATATCACGCATCAAAAATATTATTAATTGTAATTTATTTCAAAAACATATAATACGTGAAAATAAATTGTTTGACATCTTGTAACAACCCTGCCCAAGTATAACATAATGACTAACGAGCATATTAATTATTTTTTCAAAAATAGTTTATTAAGTTGAAAATGATAAGAACCACATATTTTAAAGAAATTCCAATTCCTTACATGAGCCTAGTCTACGTCCTCTGACTTAAGTGAAAATTGATATAGATTAGTTATTTTTTAAAAGTGGTTATCCAGGTACAAACTATTTGTAATCATCCGTCTCTAACTGTAAATTGATGAGCCTAGTCAAGATCATAAGTATATCCTCACTAACACGATAGATTTTACTTCAATAAGCATTAGAAGTGAGATTAATTATTTAGGAGATCTGATACATGTAATTTAACTTGTAATTCTCTCTTTTATAAATTATTAAAAATAATACTCTATAAAATTTTTTTTATGAGACAACATCCAAACTTGGTTAACTTTCTCATTAAGTGTAAAATCAATGACTCGAGTCAGGGTTTTATAATTGCTAGCCAGTCGATTTGACCGTTTATTCGAAGTCAGTTCAATTTTTAGAATACATGTGCGAGGACGAGGTCAACTAAATATACATGCTATGAGGATACATGTATACCCATGTATACAATGATAGTGTAAGATACACAATAACAGACTAAGTTATACGAGAGTATGTTATGATGAAGTTATTTTATTTTGCTCAATAACTCGTAGATTTAAGTTGTTGATTTTATTAGGACATATTGGTTAGGATTTTAATTGGGTTGGTGCTTTTTTTGAGCATGTCATTCAGTAGATATCAAGTTTATTTTATTCCCATTTTTATTTTTAACTCGCGCTTATAATATGTTTGACTATTATTTTTTACTTGCGCTTATAATATGTTTGACTCGCATTCATGATATATTGTATTCCCGTTCATGACATGTTGACTCATTTTGACTGCCTTTAAATAATTTTTAAAAATTATTTTTATACTTAGTTAGTATTATCAAATTGGGTGTAAAATTGTAGAAAAAATAAATTCACCCGTCGAACATCTCTCCAACCTTAATTTTCTCCCCAAACACGTCGACCACCCCTCTTTTTCACCTACCGACCTCCTCCCCTCTTTCTCCTGACGCCCGTCGCTGGCCGGCAGCAACACTGTCCCGACCAGCCTCCCCTCCTTCCTTCTCCCCTTCTTCCTCGCCTTATCCCTTCTTCTTCCTTCCCACTTCCCCTGTTCGCCGCCACCCTCCCTGCCAGTTCTTGGTCGCCGCTAGCAGCCCATCACCACCACCACCTTGTCGCCTGCCAGTTTACTCCCCAACCGACCTCTTTTCCCCTTCCCTTTCCTTTCTCCTTTCCTTCCCTACCTACTTGCCCCTCCTTTCCTTCCCACCTTGTCACTCGCCAGTGGCCACCTCGTCGCCTAGACCCCACGCCCCTAGTCCTACCCTCCTCTTCTGTCACTTTGTGACAATCACCGCCACCGCCCCTCGGCACCGTTGGAGGTCGCGGCCGCCCGCCACCATCTAAATCACCCTAAGATGCACTTCGCTTCTCTAATTTTAGAATTTTAATTTATTTTAATCATTATACATATTATTTATAATCTTGTGTATATATATATATATATATTATTCTTGTAAATTCATGAGAACTGTGTGTTAATTTGTAAAAATTAAATTATTTGTTGATTGTCTGATGATAATGTACTGATTTGTATGATAAGATATAAATTTTATCTAGTCATTAACTTACATAAGGCATTTGTGATAAGTAATTGTGGAATGACTTATTATCATTAGATTGTGAAATTGTGTATTAGTGTTATAATTATGTCACTTAATTATTTAATGATTAGAAAGTTAATTCATGGTAGAATTTAAAAGTGTAAAATATCATAAGGATGGTTGCTGAGCTAATTAAATAAAAAATATTATTATTAGGGTTACTGAGCTAAGTAGATGTAGAATTTTTTTATCAAATTAATTATGTTTTGTATCATATTTTGTTTTGGAGGTTATGTATCATGTTTGATTTTGGTATTAGGATTGTGATCATATTCATATTAATTCATTTCATATATGTATCACATAGTTAACATGGGCATTAGTGTGTAATTTTATTGTGTAAGTGCGAAGTAGGAGCTCGCCGTCTAGGCGCGAGCATAGAGCTTCTACCAAGTCCATTATCACTTGCTACTTTATTTCTTGCTCTACTCTATCGTTGTTTTATTTTGGTAGATCATAAGACGGGTTAAGTGGTAGTTTTATTAAATTTTACTTAACACAACCCAATTAAACGTAATGTTTTTCGGAATTAAGAATCTTCAAAGATGAGGTCCCTCGAGTCGTTTTTAAAAACTCAGATTCATAGTAAGTTGCCTTCGGGTTATTTATGTAATCCCCTTCCTAGCCTTATAAATAAAGTTTTTATTAGATTTTCTTGTGAGCCAAGAGAAGGAGAAACTGACTTGCACATATGGCAGGGGGCGCATGTGTGAGTCACAATGGGCTCTGGATTAGTGAAAGTGACATTCCATTTTTGAGGGATCCTGACAACTCCGTATCTTGAGTTTCCTCACACCCGGAGAGGCGTGGAGGATACGAGTACTATCATGTACAATGCATGTCTAAACGTATGCTATCAAAGGGTACTGAAGGCGACTGTTTGAAAGTACTCGGCCTTTGTGCTCTGGGCCAGGAAAAATATTTAGATTTGAAGAGGGCTTAGAATATGTTCTTTTTTCCCAAGAGTAGGATTTTAAAATGAGAAAATGACGAGAGAGGTATCTACTAAAAGTGGCACAACACCAGGAGAAGCATCTACCGAGAGTGGCACTACACCCAGTTCAGTTCAGGACATTATCGAGTCTGCAACTAGATGGCTTCTCAGGAGTAGCCCTTAGAGTGTTCAATAAAAGTATATGATTGATTTCTTTTATACGAGAGTTAGTTCTCATTTGCCAATTTGATATTTAGTTATTTTCGGATCAATAATATCCGTTACTAATATTTTTCTATTATTTATATAGGTGAGCAACAAAAATGTGACATGTTGGCCTCGACAAAAGAGCAGTGAACACTTTGTGAACACACACTGACCTAGCATGATATGTTTGACCTGTTGAGTGATTTTGGTTATGATGTACGATATGCAACTTATTGTAGTATATTAAAATGACTTAAATATGTTGAGATTGATATGACAAATGTGATAGATGTGATCAATAGATGGGTCACGACCTAGTTTATAAATATGACTTTGCTAATATGACAACTGTGACGATATGATAAACAAATAGAATGGGTCAAGACCCAAATTATATTTACGATTTTGTTGATATAACTATGGTGTGTCATGAAATATAATTTTTTTTATATTGTGTTATGATATTGTACTTATAGGGGAACCTTTGCCCATTTTTTTCAAAATTTCTATAATTTTTATCATGATTTAATTTATTTTTTAATATAATTATTTGTCATGACATTCATCTGTTAGGGGACGCATTCCATGCATGCATTAGTTACGCATTGTAGTGACATTTTTTTGCCTTGAGACGCTGAGAGGGTCTAAGTCCTTTTTGTTTAAGTTTAGGTCAACCGACTTAATCGAAATAAGAAATGGTTCAGTCTACCGTAACAATTCCGGTTCGGTTTAAGAGTGAGATTTAGGGTGTTACATTAAGTATGAAAACTAAATAAAACTTAGCTACAAAGAGAAAGAGAAAAAAGGATGGTTTGAGGTTTTAACTCTTCTTTTCTTGAAATTTAATTTTCATTTGAGATTTATGTGTGTTCCTTTTTATGATATTTTACATGACATAATTCTCTTGTTTCTCTGTGTAGATGATATAATTGTAGCATGTTCAAGTGTAACGACCTAGCCCAAAGTGTAAATTAATGGGCTAAATTACCTCTTTAAAAGTGGTTAACTAAGTTTTAAAGATCTATAGTTTATTCCTACTTATAAATAAGATATTACCCCAGTAGGTATTATATGTGAGACTAAATTGAGGGATCTCACAATTTATCCATCTTAGAAAATTTGGTCTCCGAAATTCTTATACTTGGCCCATTGTTATCCCCAGCCTACAACCTTTTTTAACCTGTGACTAGTGGTTTAGCCAACATCTCTAATCCAATTTACCATCTAACACAACCAGACTTTGATACTATTTGTAGCGACCCGACCTAAAATGTAAACTAATGAGTTAAGACATTTCTTTAAATGTAGTTAACCAAGTTTTAAATATCTATAGTCTATTCTCACTTATAAACAAGATCTTATCTCCGTAGGTATTAAATGTAAGACTAAGTTAAGAGATCTCTAAATTTTGATTAGAGAGAACAATTTTATTACCTATTATATTTGTTGTAGGTTTAGATTTCTTTATATAATTTGTTGTTTAAAAATTAATTAGTTAGTTCGAAGTTAGTACTTAGTACAACCCATAAATTGTTATATAGCATCATTAGTTTTAACTATACAATTAAAGATCTTTTCATCATTTTTAATTATTGTAGTTGCTTAGCTTGGACATAAATATTAAAATACCGCCCAAGTTCATATAAAAATGAAGGTTACAAGTTCAGTAAGGGGCATTTATATAAAATTTATTCACACTTCACGACAAAATTAACTTTATCTACTTTCTTGTTTTTTTCAAGCGCAACTGTTTTGTTGTTGATGTTGAAAGAAAGAATTAATGATGGAGACAAGATTACTGGTTCAAACTTTTTTGGGTTCTACTGTTTCTTAGATATTTTTATCTACACACTATAAAATATTGCTCTCACCAAGTCGAGACTGAAGAGTGTAACCACATATTTGTGTAAGATTATAAATTAAAAACTCGAAATTCAAATTCAACTTGACATGTAATGGAGTGAAGTTAGCTCAGAGTTGAATCCAAGCTGGTTCGAAGTTATTTATATTAAATTTTAATTGTATAAATAAAAAATTATATAAATTAAGATGCATTACTCTTTTAATAATTAAAATTGAGAAATATATAATTTACATTGCTTTAAAATATTGATTTAATTATTTTTTAAAAAATAATATATTTTGATGATTTTTATGATATGATTCGCGCATTCAATTACTAAATCAATCAATCTGAAATTATCCATAGAGTTGACTTGATAAATTACAGGATCGAGTTGATTCGGAGAGTTTTTAAATTAAAAAAAAATTTAAAAGTATGTGTAAGATACCATTAAGATCAAGAAGGCTACATATTGTTTGCAAGATATTTGTGAGAGAAAGAGGAATGCCAATGTGAGAATTGTATACCAAATACCAATCAATCAGGAAACAAACTGTCTTGTTTAATGAAGAGTTTTAAGTCATCCATGAAAATAATATTGGTGATCGGTTCTTAGTGGCCGGTCGGTGAGGGCGTAGATTGTACGTAGGTTGCATACAACTCCCATGATTTAAATATACGTAGCTTACAAAGAAGAAAAAAATATACGTAGCTTTCAAAGGAGAAAAGAAAATCTTCTTTTATGGAAAATGACTTCTTATCTACCTATTCAATGCAATAAAGCAAGCGTCTCTTTCTAAATGTCTCTCGTAGTTTTTTTTTCTTAAACTTAAAAAATTTTAAAAACTGTTCTAAATGTAAGATATCATCTAAATAGATTATTCCTAGAGCCTCCTCATTCTAAACACAACTCTTCCTAATATCTAAGACGATTCTTTTAAAGAGTATGTATAGTAGTTCAATCAGGTTTAACGAGATTTAATATGTTGTACGGATTAAAAATAAATTAATATATAATTCATTAAAAATTATAAGAGTCTCATTATTAGTCACAATTTATTTATTTTATATGTTAAACAGACTTATACTAAAGATATTTTGATAGTTATGAGGAGTTATTATTATTTTATTTGAAGAATTATTATCATTTTATTACAGGTAATTTTTGTTACTTATTATAAATCCTTCAATGCTAATGATAGGATTGAGCAATAAATTTTATTATTACGAAGGACAACTACAATGTATCAAACCACAGAGTAGTTTGCTGGCCGAGGCTCGACGTTTACCTCTGCTCCACGTGGAGGTATTTTCCTTTCACCTCTCCCAAGCCCTCTAAATTGGACCGGACCGGATATTTCCTATATAATTCCAGTTAAAACCGGTTATATAAAAAATGGGCTAAAAAATCTGATTACAGGTATTTTCGTTATACCTCTCCCAAGCTCTCTGAACCGGACCGGACCGGATTATTTCAGTTCAATTCCAGTTTAACCTGGTTTTATAAAAAAATTGGCTAAAAAATATGGTAGCCTTGGTGCAGCGATCCTACATGCTGAACGAGACCGGGTTTGGTTCCAATACCCCACATACCAGGTCGGACCGGTCGGTCTGGTCCGGTATTTAAAAGTATGGTCCTTCTTTTCCAAATATGACTGAGATACACATGTTGCCTATCTCTGGGTAATCTTGGCACTGCATTATATTTTTTTATTAATATTTATATTTTTTATTATTTTTAAATATATTTTAAAAATTGAGAAAATATTATAAATTGCCAAGTTTCAATATTTTCTACCATAAATGACCAAACGTTTAAATTTATATCAAATAAGCCAAATCTTAAATTTTTATTTCACATATAGCCAATTCATATATTTTAAGAATATTTGACTTATGATATTTATTTTATTAACATAAATACAATTAATCTATTTCAAATTTTCTTAAACATATTTTTCTTATATTTCATCTGATAAATGATATTTAGTTTTTTTAAAAAAAATTATTCATAATAGAAATATTTTAGATAAAACAAAAGTTATAATTTATAATAAAATATGACAATTTCAAATTGAAATTTCAAACACCTAAACAGTATATATATATATATTTATTTTATTTGTGATTGTCCAAAATTTTAAAAAAATTGCTTTTTATCTAAATAATAATATAATTTTAAATTCTATTTATCATTTATTAGTTTTTTTATTATTTTGATATATGAAGTTAGTAAAACTTATAAATTTTATTCATTATTTGCTTTGATATTATTAAAAATAAATTTTATGGGTCTTTTCATCATTAAATAAAAAATATTGAAATCTGGTCACGATTGATTTGAAAGTTTTAAAAGTTGCTATATCTTAATATAATTTTGTAAACTTGGTTATTTTTTAAAGAAAATTTTAAAATTTAGATATGTATGTTACTTTCCCTTAGAAATGTTATCTAATCTATATCTAATTAAATTAACATGCATAATTATGTTAATTTTTTTACTCAAATACTATTTAGGATTTGAGAATGAAAGATAATTTTCATAATTTGAGGGGTCTTTTTAAAACATGACATAAATGCTCCATTTTCTCCAACTCACACTCTCTTTATCTTGGTTCATTAATACGTAACTAATAATCAGATTTGTCATTGATAATTATAATTTTATCATTGACACTAAAGTTGATGTCAATTTAGATAGCTCAATATGCATGGGAGCCAAAGTTGATTTCTTTTAAAGCCAAATCTAGCACCCAGTTATCATATTCAGCTTCGGATATGAGGACGAGGCCACTAATTGGAACTTATATCAGGTGATATTGACCTTTACATTGATAGTATATAAAAGGTAATGTGAGAAATAGAACAATAATCGCTTGTTCACGCCATGTGCAACAATATATGATTTTGGCCATTTATTATTCCAATTCTAATAATATTTGATACGAAAGAATTAGTGAATCAAAGTGTAAAAATTGGGTTTTCTGCCTCGACAGTTTTAATTTTGGTTCGGTCATGATTTGGATTGAGTTGCTTGTCGGCTCTTTTTCCCGCGTATTTATGTATGGCATGCATGTGTAAGCCACGATGTTAGTCTACCCTAGTGTTTAGCACTAACCACCCGGCTAGACGCTACGTTGTCCTAACTCTTGTTTTTTGTTTTTCCTATTTTAATTTATTTTTAGTCGAGCCTATTTATGTTTAGGATCGTTTTCGTCGCGAGTTTGTGGTGTCTTTCAACCCTATTCAGATAATCCTATCCCTTGCGGACCCACTGTATAGATCTTTAGGCCACCTAAATTTCCTAGGGTGAAAATCCTAGGCACAAAGGTGCTAGTCCAACGCCTTTGCACCCATTGATTTGAATTTCTCCCATTTTTCATGCAGCACAAAGGCAATGGCACAACACTCTTGCACCCTCCGATTTGACCCGAGATGACGTGCAGGTTGGTTCAGCAAAAGCGCGCCTAGAGATTCCAGATTTCTATGCTCCAGCTTGCAAGAGAGCAGTGCATAGGCACGGGCCTAGCGCCCATGCATTGGCTGGATTTTTGGCCTATAATTAACAGCCAAAATCCAAGCTTTTCTACCCTTTGGCACTCAACTCCCCGTGCTCCCTCTTCCCTTCCAAGCCTTCCCAACCACTCCTAGGCTCATCCTAGCCTAGCCTATCCACCTAGGGTTGTAGGTCTTGGGGTAGAAAGCCCCAATAGACCTCCCCTTGATCCCCTTGGAGGTAAAGATCTGATCTTGGCCTTTATGCACATGTTTGTGTTGGTGTCTGCTTGTTTGTATGATGTTTGATATTTTTATGATATTTTTGGAATATATATCTAATTTCTAGGAGTATCTAGAACTTATAATAATCACATTTAAGCATGTGTGAAAATAGATATGTATTTTCAAGTCTACTGCTATCATGTTCACACACTATTTCACCATAAAAATTATAACTTTTGTTGTAGAAAATCTATTTACATTATATTGGTTTTGTTACACTCATAACACATAGATCTACATGTTTTATGTTGTACACTTTGTATGATATGGTATCTAAATGTATGAAAGGGAGCTAAAATTGACAAAAGAGGGTAGTTTTTATGGTCCTTGTAACCAAACCGCCTATTTCCACAATTTGTACCCCCTAGTGTGATAAGGTTTTGGGGTCATCCTTTTGCATGATTATCTCTATGCATGTTTAATTTTCTATGAAAAATACTCGGTGTAATATAACCACCTAAAGGGCATGAAAGAAACCATAATGTTGTGATGTGTATGCTGTGATATATACCTGATTTGCCATGATTCTCCATGGTGACTAACCAAAATTATGTTAATAAAATCTGTGAAAATTATATGATGACTCCCGAACTGGATAAAATAATTTTTTTAAAATTTGGGTTTAATTAAAAATAATTTAGGTTGTTAAATAGGTCAATATCCTAAACAGTTCAAGAATGTAGGGTGAAAACCCTAATTCCCTTGATTACGGTTGTAAAATCTGAAAGCCTAATCAAATACTGATTGATTTGAATGAAATTAATCTCATATCTTAGAATGCATCCAAGTATAATTATATCCAAATTTTGGGAGGAAATGGATTATTGGTCCATAAGTTAGGATTTTTCCAAACCCAATAAGTTCACCCAGCTCTAGAAATGGCCTAGTCAAGATCTTCCCTTGCCAAGCCCACTCAAGCCCAACAACTTAGAGTTTGGACCTGAAATTTCTATTGCCTTAATCCCATGGTGTTGGCTAACTACAATCACTAACCCAAACTCATTTGGAGTCTCTATGTCCATGAACAATCCTTAGCAAGCTTGGTGCATAGCCAAGGAATATTATTCCCAATACCTTAAGCCCGACCTTAGTAAGCCTTGTTTGCCATGTTGGCCCATAGTCCAACACTTGGTAAAAATTACACATAAGCCTTATAGCAGTAGGGCCTACTAGACCACATTTTAGACCATTTGGACACTATTTGACCCGTCCAAAAAATCATTTGGTTCAGTTTATTTGATAAAACCTTAGGTATGAGATCTCTCACTAAGGGTAACCCTAAACCATAATTAATAGATACCTAATGAGGTTTAATACTCCATTAAGCTAGTAATTAATTGGTTGTCTTATGTGTATGTGCATGTGTTGAGGCCTTGCCTCATTTTGCATGACAAGGTGATCTGAGGTTGATTAGGATTTTATCTCTTACAAGACTTCACAGGGTGAGCTTGCTGAGTTAGGACGAGAAGCTCAATTCATCTAGGTATGTAGGACTCCCCTGCTTCATCTACAGCTTAGCAATCCGATTGATGAATTTAACTGTGTTTTAGACGTATGATGACGTCGATGGCCTTTTATCGAATCTCTCCAATGTCAGGTCATTTAGTCGAGTTTCCTGTAAGTTAATAAGAGCACAAGGATAAGATCTCTTATTTGTTTTCAATCTAAAGATCTAGAAAAGTGTGAAATAAGTCTCTCCTTAAGCCTATTATATAAGTAAACACATTTTTACCAATTTTACGATTACGATTAAGAGAGTGAGTGGTATGGAGCATACAGATTACGCAAGTGCCTCTTTACACCCTAAAGTAATGTAATGCATGTAGGGTACTACAAATACAGAGCATTTTCAAAAATTGTAGCACATTGGTTCCAAGCCAGCTGGGTACCATCGCAGGTGATATATGAAGGATGTGAAGGGATAAGCTTCTTAGGGTGTTATGTTTATTGTCACACATGCGATCTAGCCCTTTTATGAAGTTGTATTATCCTTGCTTATTGCCCAATGAGCCCTTCTGTAGTTTTATGATATTTTCATGGGTGTTAAGACACCTATTTGTCAAATGATATTATCGGTAGTTATTTTTGGAGAGGTAATCGAACTTGTTAGATTATTAACAATTTTTCATATATATATATATATATATATATATATATATATATATATATATATATGTATGGATGACCGACATAGGAGGACATATCAGAGGCCTGATGGCAGGGGATCACGCTTAATGTGTTGTGTTTTTGGCAGACTTATGTATTATAGATTTGAATTGTATTATTTTATGGGTGTGCCCTCATGTTACTGTGAACCTTGCATGATTTAGATTAAGTCTATGTCATGGTTGATTGCACACAGGTGTTTCTTACTTTTATAATATACTATTAAGATGGGGTGGCTATACTTTGAAGGCACTCTAACAATCGTTACAAGGTGTGTAAACCTCAAAGTCCTTCAACACAAGGAGAAGTACTTAAAGGTACACTAAACTTATCTGGTTGCAGCTGTTTATGTGTTGAAGAAATGTGGATGAAGGAGCATATGGTTCATACCCTGTAAAGATCCATGTGAAGACCGACTGTTAGGGTATGATGCCTTAACACTTGATGATTCCCTGTGTTTATGTTTTGTTTCATGACAGCAAGTAACAACGACTCAACATTTACGTTACCACAAATCATACACATCAAGTAATTAAGACACATAATCTAATCACTTGAACTAAGATTAAGAATTAGAACATGTCACAACATCCATCCTCTAAACTTCAATGGGGGTGTCTCTTTTGTAGTTTAGAGTGATAATTTGCATATGTAAAGCCACTCTCTTAAGTGTTGGGGAGGTGTGGCTTCTTTAGTGACTCAGAGTGCTCATTCTAGGAGCCTTAAGCTTAGTAAAATGAAAGGTTAGCCTTCCTACGAAGTATAGTTCATTATACATAGAATGAAACTTAGTAAGGTTGTTCGTTTTAAGCATCCTTTAGGGTTAAGATCTGTTTCCGTAAAATTGATTCGATAGTAGTCTAATGAATAGCTTCCGACTTATAACATCGAACTTTAGTCCATCCTATAACCGAAAATGGGGTGTTACACAAATACGAATGAAATGAATATATGATGAAAACAATAGACCAAAGATGATACTCATGCATTAGTGACAAGTCACTTATTTATAACCTAAAATACATAACATCCCTGCCAATGTCTGGACATAACTTGTGCTCATTGCCAAAATAAAATCCTAAAACTAATGAATAGTTCGCTAAAAGATATTGAATTATATAAAGTTCCCGGGAATAAAACATAATTAATAGACAACGAAACAATTATAATAGAGAAATTTTATTTATCACTCCTCACAGCCTTACTTCCAGTAGGGCAACTAATTGAGCGATTGAGTCGAGTGCAACCATAGTCAAAGCTCTACTCATTTACTTTGAGTTCAAGTTGAGCTCAAAATAGTTCAAGTCGAATTAAGCTAGTTTGAGTTTAACACTAACTAGCTTGAGCATTATTCGTATGTATATTTTTCTCGATAACTTGAAATAAAATTAGTTATGAAAGTTTAAATAATTTAATTTCAATTCAATTATAAACCAAATAATTTGTTCAAGAATAAAATATTATATTATAATGTAAAACTATCATCATAATATAATATATTTATTATTTGTTATATTTTATACAAATGATCATATAAAATTACATATATCTAATATAAATTATCAAACTTCGAGTTGAGTGGAGCTAAACAGAGGTGTGCCCGTGTTCATGCTCACTTAATTCGAGTTAAATAAAATCGAATCAAACATCGAACAAATTCAAACTTGATCGAGTTGTTACCACCCCTGCCTAGAAGAAATAGCAAGGCATGAAGATCAATTTTTTCTATCTATGATAAACTTTTTAAAAAATAATTAATCAACCGAGTTAATTAATCTAATTTATCTTCACCCATAATTGATCTTGCCAATTGTGCCACGATTAATTCAATCTCTCATCTAGAATTGATGATCTATGATCTTTAATCAGTTTGGATGGCATTAGTGAACCCATGACATTGTTGAAAAGATAAACTCTATCAGATTAATTGTTAATTTGCTATGGCAAGATTTAATATTAATATTGTACCCGCGATCGTACAGAATTTACAGCATGATTTGAGGTATATTTGGTGGTTCAATTGGATTTTAAAATTCTATAAAAATATTTCATTAAATATTAAAAATATTTTTGTCGTCAATAATTAATTAAATGTCAGTTAAAATATTATAATTTTCAACAATAAAATACAAAAATTGAGAGTATATTAAACTGGTATAAAGGGTTAAACCGTACTAAATTTGAAGAGTTAGACAATATATTAAATAGGATCGTCGAATACAATATAATATTTAAAATTTTAGGCTCTAATCATCAATTTCAAAGTAGCCGTCCTTACAATCACTTTACACCAATTTTACATTCATATAAGATAGATAGATAGGCCTGATGACACATGGCTTAATCAATACTAGTTCATTAATATAATATAGAAAGCTAAACTTCTCAAACATTAAACGTACTTTTCTATGCACATGGCCGGCCCAAAGACAAATCATACCAAAAGATTTAGCACAGAGTACTCTAAAGATAAAAAATATCTGTTTAATATTAAATTGACTAAATTGAATATTGTTGGTAATAAGATTGTCTAAATATTAGAGAGCATCAAACCAACCATAGCACATATAAATCATTTAAAATAAGATATTGCTTGGAAGAATATTGATCTTTAATTTATAAATAATAATACCTCCTACATCAAGCTCTAAAGTTGATAAGATTTTCCCCCAATATTTTTTGAGACTTAAGAATTTAAGCCGTGATTTATAATTATTTTCTAGTTATGAGAAGAGAGTTTGATTTGTGAAGACCTATGCGGGTTCGTATGTAAATTAATTATATTTAATCTAATTTTCAAATATTATGTACAACATAAGAAAAATCTTTTGTCCAGCATGAAAAGTTTATCCCCCATTCTCCAACTTCAATTTCATTAAGTTAAAAAATGGGAAAAATTAAGGTAAGCTTCATAGCTCATATGAACTGCACATTTAATTTTAATTTTTTTAGTGGGTTTTACAAAATAAAATTTATATATATGAAAACTAGAATGTAAAAGTAGCAAGCTAATAAATTTATTAACATCAATATGACTTATTTTTAGATTTTTTAAAAAATACACTAGTTAATAGATATTTTGAAATTAATTTTTAATGCAATTCCTTTAATAATAAAGATGAAAAGGCTAGAAGCACAAGATTGAATTAAAATTTTATAATTACTTTTATTATTTATTTTGTTATTTATCTATATAGATTTTAAGTAGTGGGACCCACTAATTACTCTAAATAAAAATTGTAGCTCTTATAAGCTATATGAGTTGTAGCAATTATCATGTAAGCATGATCTATTTATCTAATTTAATCAGGCAATTAAATTTAAGGTGAGAAAAAATGAAAAAAATAGTGGTCCGCATGATATCACTGTACTATCAATTTCTTCGATTTAGAATACATGCAATCACTTGCTCGCACGCATACTGATCTTGGAGTATACATCACGTGGACCAGATTTCGAATATGGTCCTACAATTTGAAAGCCAGCTTTCCCCACTCCATACAAAGGGACAACCAAGTCAAGCACAAAATGACACACTTGATTTTTCTTTCTTTGAATGATTGATAGCAAACAAAGAAAATCCCAAGTTCTCGTCAATCTTGGCTGCTTCGCCAATCACAACACTACAAATTAGTCCGGATGCATAGTTCCACTCCTACTAATCAAGCTAAATCTGAGCTCCATTATCAGGTTTCATGGCGGTTGGATTTGCAGTGAAGAGTCAAGGAGATGGCCACTACAGTGGAAGAATCACTCCCTTCGTTGCCATCTCTTGCATGATGGCCGCCATGGGAGGTGTCATCTTTGGCTATGACATTGGCATCTCAGGTATGTAACCAATCAGAATTGATTTTTTATGAGATTTGGAATTATAACAAGAAGCATTTATCTTAATTTTATTTTTTTCAAAACAATTTTAACTATATATACACATCAATTGATTGAATCATGCACGACTAACAACAATGGCGTGAAGGTGGAGTGACATCCATGGAGCCATTTCTCAAGAAGTTCTTCCCGGAAGTGTACAGGAAGATGAAGCAGGAGTCGGAGATCAGCAACTACTGCAAGTTCAACAGCCACCTCCTCACCTCCTTCACTTCATCCCTCTACATCGCCGGCCTCGTCGCCTCCTTCTTCGCCTCCCCCGTCACCCGCACCTTCGGCCGCCGCGCCTCAATCCTCGCCGGCGGCGCCGCCTTCCTCGCCGGCTCGGCCCTCGGCGGTGCCGCCCTCAACATCTACATGCTCATCCTCGGCCGCATTCTCCTCGGCGTCGGCGTTGGCTTCGCGAATCAGGTCAATTTCTTCATCACTTGGGGATTGATATTTTTCCAATCTGGTCCCCAAAACCCAATTATATGTATTATGATCCAACAAGTAGGTAGGTAATTCTAGTAACTCTGGAAATCTGACATGAACATCCTAAATCTAAACACCAAATCGTAAGAACACAAACGCATGTTACACTTCTGGCTTAGATCACGAGGCAATAATTCTGGTATTAAATAACTGATTAATAGATATTAAAGGTGAGACTATCTTTTTTATATTATTGCCTTTTCCACCTCCGTAACATTCACGGATGATTTAAAATTTTTATTCTAAAAAGCTTTAGAGTCAATGTCTAAGTGATAAATATTACCGACATAATAAACATTATTAAACACATTATTTTTTTACCTTGGCTAACTGATATTTTTAAATAATATTAATTATATATCAATTTGAACATTAGCTTTTTATCTCATAAAATATTTAATTAAAAAATTAAAAATATAAATAATTCCAAATCAGGCTCCAAAAAGTCCAAATTGACTCGGGCATGACGATGCTAGCTGAAAGTCTAAATCCATGGTCTTTAAACTACACCACCCCATTCACCGATCATATTTGACATAAAAATCAAAACGTTAATTATGCATTTTAGTTTAAGTAATTATTAGATGTCATGTGAGACTACATATATAATTGTTTTTTTAATGGGTAGAGCGCTCAATCATAGTATTAATAGAATTCATGACTTAGAGTCTCATTATTGGATATTTATTTATACAGTCAGTACCACTCTACCTATCGGAAATGGCGCCACCAAGGTACAGGGGAGCTTTCAGCAACGGCTTCCAGCTCTGCGTCGGCATCGGCGCACTCGCCGCCAACCTCATCAACTACGGCACCGTGAAGATCCACGCCGGGTACGGGTGGCGCATCTCCCTCGCTTTGGCCGCCGTCCCCGCCGGCATCCTCACCCTCGGCGCCCTCTTCCTCCCCGACACCCCCAACAGCATCATCCACCGCGGCGGCGACCCCGCCACCGCCCGCCGCATGCTCCAGCGAGTCCGCGGCTCCGCCGACGTCGATGCCGAGCTCGCCGACCTCATTTCTGCCGCCGCAGCCGGTGCCGCCTCCGCCATCCTCCGAAGAAAGTACCGGCCGCAGTTGGTCATGGCCGTGGCCATCCCCTTCTTTCAGCAGGTCACAGGCATCAACGTCATCGCCTTCTACTCGCCGCTGCTCTTCATCACTATCGGCCTGGGCGAGAGCGCGGCGCTCTTGGCCACCATCGTCACCGGCGCCGTGGTGGGCACCAGCTTCACCTTCCTGTCCATGCTCATCGTCGACAGGGTCGGCCGCCGCATCCTCTTCATCTCCGGGGGCGTAGTCATGCTGGCCTCCCAGCTCATCGTCGGAGCAGCCATGGCGGCGGAGCTAGGCGACCACGGCGGGGTGGGGAAGCCATGGGGGTATCTCATCTTGACGATGATATCCGTGTACGTGGCTGCCTTCGCGTGGTCGTGGGGGCCGCTGGGGTGGCTGGTGCCGAGCGAGATCTTCCCGCTGGAGATACGGTCAGCGGGGCAGAGCGTGAATGTGGCCGTGAACTTCCTGCTCACCTTCTTGGTGGCGCAGATGTTCTTGGAGATGCTGTGCAGGATGAGGAGTGGGATCTTCTTCTTCTTTGGCGGGTGGGTGGTACTGATGACGGCCTTCGTTTACGTATTCTTGCCGGAGACGAAGGGGGTGCCGATGGAGAAGATGGAGATGGTGTGGAGGCGGCACTGGTTTTGGAAGAGGTTCTTCGCCGGCGACGAGGAAGATAATATGTATGTAGGTAATACTGAGTACTCATGATACGTGTGTTTATCAAGGTCGTGCGCATGCATGCATGCATGCAAGTGTGCTTCGATCAGTGAGATTGTTTTTACTCTAAATTAAAGATGTTATAAATTGTAGTTAATTTTTATCAATTATTAAGATAATCAGTATTTTCATAACTTCTTTTAATTTTGTCAAATATTATTCAGAATTTTTCTGAAATTTGGACCCATTAAAAAGGGTGCTGATATCCACACCACTACTAGCTAGTTTTAACCCTCCACATGGAAGGAGATTATAAGAAACACTTATGTAAAACTTGTTACTTGGATTTTAGTCAAAAAAAAATTTTTTTTAAAAATTACTGAACTCCCAGAAATAGGCCATGGGGTCGCAGTGCTCATCGACCCTTCAGACCTTCCCTCCTTGTCCAAGCAGCAGCCGGTGCATGCTGTCCACCCCATTGTTCTATTCTGTTTTTGCTGCAATTTGGTTGTGTTCGGGGAAATATTTGGTGCCGAAGGGGAAAGAAGTAATTGAGATTTTAGTTTTAAACTTTCTTACACATTAATTTGTGTAATATTTTTTCGTTTTGGATCTCTTGTTCTAACCCGATGGAGATGAATTTGAGATGGTATCACATGGTTGAGATGAGTTTGAGATGAATAAACAGTTTTGAGATATTTTTGAAAGAGGAATGATATTAAACTCTTTGGCGTGTGTGGTTGAGCAGTGGTAGTCAGGAGGGATGAAGATGGGTTATGCTGTAGAGGAATTATCCCATAAAAAGGGGATCTGAATGGTGGTGATAGATGGCAAGGAGGTAGTACCTGAATCTCCGACTGCTGCAATAGGTTTAACTTTTAAATCCTAGAATAATCAAACAACAAAAATTATAGTTTCTATTTAATTTTCAACACAATAATAGAAACAAGCAAAAAAAAAGGGGTTTTGAGTATGACTGTTCCCATGCAACAATGGCAGTGCCCTTCCCCTCCTCTCTATCACGGCTTTCTCCTCCTCCTTTCTTCTCTTCCTTGCTGGCCCGTTCCTGCGATCTCTGTTCTCCGTCTCAGAATTTGATTGATCGCGATTTGGAAGTGGCAGTTTCTTTTGATCTGATTTTTGCATTTTAACAATCAGGTAATGTACTGTTTTTTACCTTCGTGCGTTGCTATTAGAATCTAACGCATTCGTAACGAGCAATTTGTGTTTAGAATGCTTCTTCTAGTTCCATTTGTGTGTTTTTTTAATCTATACATCATCTTACAATGTGACCTTTTAACTCTTTTTTAAGGATATTTGTGGACATATTTGTATCTTCAACGTTTCTTGTGCTCAATCCATTTTTTTATCTGTAAATCATCTTTGGGGTAATTTTTCCTACTGTTTTTAATCGTAGTTGTTACTTGTTACCGGATAATTTTGTGATAATTATTACGGAATCCCTCGAGAATTTTAGCCCCAAATATCCAATTTATAAATGAAGTTTCAAAGTGCTAACCCTGAATTGCTATATATATACTTAATTATTTATCCTATTTCGAGTTAGAGCTAATTTAATTCATATCTGTTCGTATTTGTATGATATATTATTTTTTAAAATATTATTTTATATAAAAGTTATATTAATAATCCTAAGAATTTAAGTTTTTTAATTATACGAAAGATAATACAAATTAATTTCAACTTTTGTAATTATATAAAATTATTGAGATTGCCAAATTTAGTCACTAAAAAATATAGTCATGCAAAAATTTTAATAAATATTAATTTCATTGTTTGAAAGTTAGAAGAGTTTTTTACCAAATGAGGTTTTTTTATATAAAATCATACTATACCGACGTTCTTCGCGTAAGTTATGAAATAAGAGTAAGTACTATCATTCACGTTTCATAAGGGTGGTAAATATTTGTTATGATTTAGAAATTTTGACTTAAATAGTTATATAATGACGTAGGTGGAAAACGTTGAGATAATTTTTTTATATATTACATAGTAATTGAAAAATTAAAATTAATTATCGTAAAAAGAGAATATCTTTATAATAATAAAATTAATCTCTAAACTAAGATTATTTAAAAACAGAAACAAATTGCCTTAAATAGTGGCCATGTCAGCAGTTTGGTACGGTTATCCTAAGCCTTAAGAGGGTCATATCGAGATTAAACCACTGGATCAAGCTACCCTGAAGTTTAGTGTGGCCAAATTTGGCAACCACCCCAATCCTAGGGAGCCATTTGAGGCCAACCAAGTGAGGTCGTCCCATGTAAAAGAAAATTTATATTTTATAATTTTTAAAGATTATTTTAATTTTTTAAATAAAGATATTTTATACAATTAGTCCCTGTAACTCTTTTTCAGTCATTAAGCATGATTTTTCATTATTTGGTAATATCGCAAAACAAAAAAAAAATTTAACACACGGCATTAAGATATTCGTTCGAAGAGGCGTACAGAAGTAGCGCATTGTTGAAAGTTTACTCCCAGCGATGAGTTCACTAACATGTTTCATATTCCTACCAATTGGCGTACATAAGTTTATTTAGATATTCGTACGCCCCCGACCAAGATTTTGGCGGGAGTAGACGATGTCCGGAACCCGATCTCTTCGCCGGGAGGAAGACGCAGCACCTTCCCTGCGATGATGGCATCTCCTCCTCTTCCGTTTCCGTCATCCACCGTCACCCACCTCCTCCTCTCGTCAGCTCCATCTCCCCTTCACCCGCTGCAAGCACTTGCCGAGTAACTACATAGAAAGATTGAATCTTTGCTGCATGATTACATGATTATTGCCCAAAAAAATGCTATATATTTTGATAAAATGAGATGAAACAGGGAGTTGTGATTAATGCAAAGAAGAAAAAGGCTAATAGGCAAGAGATGATATATATGTATTTTATTTATAGCTTCGCATGAATTTGATTCACAACGTTCATGTCTGCAGTTATTTGGTTACTTTTGTAAGTTCGTGATTCTTTTTTTCCAAAAAAATTGTGATTTTGGAGTTTAATTAATCAATAGCAGAGTTCATGATTCTTTTTTGGCGTGATTTTGATTCACTTCTCCATTTTTGCAGCTATTTTGTCATGTATGTAAGTTCAATTTTTTGGGTTGTTGGCATCACGTAATCAAAACTTTGATAAACTACGGAAGGAGGGTTTTTCTTCTTCCCTGATTCTGTTACTATCCACTCTCTCTATTGCCTTTGCCACTGTTTTCTTTGAAGAACGTTTTGGAGGTACCTTTTTCAGCCCTTAATGATTTATTTAAGGCCGCAGTTACATTCATCTTTTAGCCAGCGGTAACGAATGAATTGATCGTGCGTACAAAATGGTTGGGAGAAACGATGGTTTATCTCTGAGTGAAAGAAAGAGGCAAACATGACTGGGAAATGGAAGCACACTTCCAGTATATGGAGTGGGGATCATGGTGACAAAGGTGTGTGCTTCTGTGTTCAAAGCTCATTTCGTAGATCAACATGAATTATCTTTTGTTGAGCAGAACAATTTCGTACCTTGCTGCAGGCATTCAAACAAGTGAAGTCTATAGGTTCTATGCAATCTCAGCTGAGTTCCCCAAGTTCAGCTGCAAAGATAAGACATTTGTTCTCCAATTTTCTGTTAAACATGAGCAAGTACTTGAATGCGGAGGAGGTTATATAAAATCGCTGAGTGGTGAAATTGATCAAAAAAAGTTTGGAGGCGAAACACCATATAGGTAATTAAGGTCTATGCCTGGTGGTTATATAGGATGTATACTTTGCTAATTTCCCATTATGGTTTTGTGTACGAGGCAAGAAATTTTTATATGTATTTTAGGGGTGTCTAATAGTTTGTCCTCAATTGCAGCATCATTTTTGGCCCTGATATTTGTGGTCAAGACACCAGAAGGGTTCATACTATTATTTCTAGAAGGGGGCATAACTACTCGATTAAGAAGAAGATTGCATGTGCAACTGATCAGCTGACCCATGTATACACTGTCATTGTTCCGATCAAATGCAATTACAGATTCTCATTGACAGTAAAGAACAAAAAGCAGTTAGTTTATATGCTGATTGGGGCATACTTCCTCCAAGAAAAATTGCAGATTCACTAGCTAAAAAAGTAAGCTTAGAAATAATTATCATCCACAGTGCATGGTTCTTTTATTCCTTTCTACAAAATATTGAATACAATTTCCCCACTGGTGTGTCAGACAAGTTCATTATTTTGCATGGTTCCAACTCAGCTATAGCTTTTAGTTTTAACTGATTCAGTCATTTGCAATACCACGTAGCCAGATGATTGGGATGACGGAGACTTCATTCCTGACCCTTGAAGATGAGGAGCCAGAGGTAAGGGCACTGTACATGAAGTGGTCATTTGTCATTGATATATAAAATTGTGTGTATAAAACCAACATTTGTAGAGTTAATTTTCCTTGTGCTATGAAGATGAGATCAATTAATTCGGTATCCAAAACCTATGCCTCCAATCCCAACATTGCTTGGGTAAGATGTAGATAATGACCCTATGTCTAGTTTATTTTACAATTGAAGACTAATGTTGGAATGAGGAAAGTAATAAAAGTATTCAAATTGAAATGACCATCCATGAATATTTGATGCATTAGTGGCAGCATCAAAGACAATAGAGTCCGATAAGTGGAAGGCAATAAGAATAGGTCTCTCAACATGAAAGGCTGTCAAATCTTGGTCATAATGATGACAGAGGGCAGTTCCATAAACAAAAACTAGTGTTAGCGAATGAGTTTAGAACTTATGAAGTTATGATTCTTGTAAACCATATGATCAGCTTACACTTTGGTTACGTATTTCATTGAGATAAGTTTGAAATTAAGTTGTCCTTTCTCAGATACGAAATTCTAAGTTCATGACTACGATGTTTGCATTATTAATAGATTTTCCCTTGTCATTATGGTCTGGATAAATGACGACGACGACGACAATGATGATTATGTTCTATGACCTCAGAGCTTTTGTTGAATGCTGCTTGTATATTTCCCTCTCTCATCTAAGCAGGGTATCAGAGATGACGAGGATGATGATTATGATGCAAAGTCCTAAACTCATGATTTTGCAGTACTCTAACTCTATTTACCGCTGACTTCATCAGCTTTTTGTGTCATATTATAAGACGAAGATTTTAAATATGAAAAGGACGAAGAAGATAGTGAAGAGGATTTCATTAAAAAATATGACATTGATGAAGAACTTGATTTAATGTTTGAAGAAGAATCTACTATCAGCTATGGCGAACTTGAGAAAATTGATAAGGGTGCAAAATCTATGGATTCAATGGATGATAGAGATCACAGTGGTCATGTATGTCTCTATTCCTTTTACTCTGGCCATGACAAATATATGGGGGCATTGCAATTTTTATTTGCTGATATAGGTGGAGAATAAAAGTAAACAAATAGAAAGACCTTTTAAGGTACGACTTCAGTTGTCAAGCTTGATTCTTGTCTTATATAGCTAGACTTTGATATGAATTGACGTTTTACATATATCTTGATTTATCTGTATAGATCTTGAATTTTGAACAATACAGCTGTGAACAATTAGAAAAAGAATTCTATGCAGATCCATCTCAACGTATATTGATACAATATTCTTGGGATCAACCTTATACTAGAACTGCACCCATGGAGAGAATTAGTAGTATAAAGCTTCATAGTTTGGGCTTGGAATTTTGTGTTTTACTGTGCTTCAGCTAGAAGCAAGTTCAACATCATGTCAAATTGTCTGTAATTGATTATGATCGGTTTTCCCTCTGTTGTTGAACTTCTTCATTCACAGGATGAGCTGTAATAAAAACCCAATGCCAAGCTCTTTTATTTGTCGTCGAATTTGAAGATAAAATCGAATTTGACTAGCCAAATTTGACAAACACCCAATAGATATCTACCTCCCATGCAAAACTTGTTTTTCTCCTTGGCGACAAATAGCATGAAGGAATCCATTTTCCTGGTGGCTAGTTGTTTTGCATTGCCTTCACAGTTTCAATTTTTCTCCCAAAGGAGCTTTAGTTGTTTGCAATATATTCAGAGTTTCAAAGTCGGAGGGTCGATTTTGATGTTGGGTAGTGGCGTGTATGATTTTGTTTCTGATAATGCACCAAATAACATTCTGAAGGGTAGAAACACTCGGATTTGTTGCAGATAGGTACAGTGGTATGTTTGGTTCATCCGGGTTGAATTGGTTTAGACTAGATTTAGCATGCTATACCGAAATTAGTGCACAAAATAAAATATACGATATTTAAGTATGAATTCTATATCAAGTAGCAGTACACTGGGTTGATCCGTCTTTTACTAGTAGATAAAAGATATATAAGCATACACCTGAATACAAACTTGAACTTTTACTAGCACTCATGTGTTTGCATGTTTCACCCCCTGTTTCAGTTCTTATAATGTTGATTGTGCCAGTTGTTAACTTTCTTAAGGTAGCTAGTTTTTACTTGATTTAAACTCACTCATTTGACTTTGTGTTCGAGTCGAGTCAATTAGTATTTGAGTTGATTTGAGTTCGAATCGAATTTGAAGCTACCTTGATTTGTATTTATCGACAACCTTATTTTTATATATTTATATATTTATATTTTTTATTTTATAATAAGACAATCTAAAATCTCATATAATTATGTATATTAAATAATGTAGTCATGCAAATTCTTGCTTAAAATTATTATATATTATGCTCTTTTATGCTTTTTTCTTGAAGGGAATAACAAATGGTCCAAATTAAGGGGTGCTAATTGAGGAGTTCGAGTTCAATTATACTCAAAATCAAGTCGTTTATCTCAAGTTTGAATTGAGCTCAAAATGGTTCGAACTGAATCGAGTTCAAGATGAATAGGAGAAAACTTGAGCACTATTTATACATTTTTTTGTATAATTTGAGATAAAATTAATTATGAAAGTTAAAATTAATTTTCAGGAGCAAAATTATTATGTTATCATATAAAACCATCATTACAATACTCTTATATTTATTATCTTTTACATTTTATGTAAATATTATATAAATAATATGTATATTATTGTATCTAATGTAAATTATTGGACTCTGAGTCAAGTGGAACCAGAAAGAATTGTGATTGTGTTCATACTCGCTTAATTCGAATTAAACTTTGACTTGAACGTAATCAAATCGAACATCATACGAATTTAAACTTAAATGAGTTGTAATCACCTCAAGTCCAAAATCATCTTTTTATATATAAAATATCCAATGTTGGACCGAGCTGAGTTGACACGAAGATGAATACTATATAAATATTAACTAGTTATAAACCCACATGATACACGCAATACATTTAAAACTTATTGATATAATATTTATTAAAAATTTACAAAATTAATTTTAAAAAATATTATTATATTATCTTTAAATTAAGATGATGAATATTTATTTATTTTACCAAAAAACATAGTTCCATACAAATATTTAAAGTCATTTTAATTTTCATAAGTAAAAAATTTAATAATTATATGAAAGTTATTTATATTTTTTAAAAATTCATATAGAATTATAGTTTAAGTTTTTTCCTAGCATTAAATAACAATGTATAAATAATTAATTAATTAATAAAGAAAATTTGTAAAAATTTACGTTAAGAATATATATTAAATAATAAATTTAATTCGAATAGTATAATTATAAATTTATCAATATTTTAAAATTCCTAATTTAAGAAGAATTATACTTCAACATTTTTATAATAAATAATAATAATATGTATATTAAATAATAAATTTGTTTGAGGTTATATAATTATAAATACATTAAAATTTACCAATATTTTTTTATTTTTAATTTAGGTAGAATTATATTCCAATGGTTTTTTAATTAATTAATAATAGTAATAATTTCAAATTTGGTAAATGTTAATGGGCCCATTAAACTATTGAAGGTCCAGTATTTTAAGATTTCTATTCAAACACTTTCTTAATTAAATAATAATAATAATAATAATAATAATAACAATAAGTTGGGTATTAATAAGCATGGCGCTAGAATTAACCACAATGCAAAGAATTAGAGTGAAAAATCTCTAGTGCTTTAATGTAAGGGAGTAGAAATGTGTATGTGTGTCTGTGTGATATATATATATTTTAAAACTTATTAATAATATATACTAGAATAAAAATTGATATATATATATATATTTATTTAAAAACTTATTAATAATATATACTAAGAATAAAAAAATTGATTTTAAAATTATTACTATTTTATTTTATATAAAAATAAATAATATATATTTAATTTTAATAAAACATATAATTGTATGCACATATTAAAAGTAATTTTAATTTTAATAAGTAAAATTTTTTAATAACTAATAGAAATTATTTTTTCAAATATTTATAATTAGAAAAAGTTATATTAAGTTTTTAATAATAAATAATACTATGTAAATAAATAAATATATAAGATATGTAAAATTTAAATTAAATTATATTATTAAGTAAACAATTTTAATTTGGTAGTATAATTGTAAATATATTAAAATTTATTAGTACTTATAAAATCCTAATTGGGGTAAAATTATAATCTAATGCTTTATAATAATAAATAATAATAATATTAATTTTAAATTAAGTAAATATTAAGAGGCTTGTCAAATTATTATGTGACTAGAATCAACCAAAGGCTGCAGCGCGACGACGAGAGTGAAACAACTTTCATGTAAATGGGTAGATGCAATGTAAAAAAACAAGTAGATACAACTGGTTCATTAAATTGTTATATATTATTTATTGTTGTGACATAGATTTTTTGTAGGCATCAGAGTAATGCTAATAAAATTAATTTTTGTTCTTTTATTATAATAAAATTATTTTTAAAATTTATATTAATAGTTAATAATTAGATTTATTTACGATTTTAAATATGTTTCGAGTAGATAAGTGATATTATATATATTATTATATTATATTATCAAGTCGAATTCGAGTCGAACAATGAGTCGATTTAAAATCAAGTTCGAGTAGTAATCGAGAAGTCGAGTTCGAGTCAAATTCGAACTTGATCATTTAAATATCGTAGTTTTGAGTCAAGTTAAATCAATTTAATTGCCAAGTAAAATAGCTTGATTAACCACCATCTAATTGAATAAATGAATTCAAAAATACTAATGCAAATACGATACGGCGCGGTGGCTGGACATGGCATGGCATGGACATGGACATGGCATGGACATGGACATGGACATGGACATGACGGCATAACCAGCCGCTAAATGGTTTGCTTCTTCGGCATCAACCAAACCTCTGAAACCCCCACTGCAAAACTTTCCCTTCCCCCCACTCGACGGCGTCCATGCCGAGATAGGAAGAGGTAGACGTCGAAATCCTACTAAAAGATGCCCAGAATCGGTAAAGTTGGGATCTTTGCTCCAACCGTGTTGTTTTCCGCCTTGCAATCCGCCGGAGGGACTCGTCTTCCGTGGGGTCTTGTACAGGAGGCGTGTTCGTCTTCTTCTCCGTGCAAAAATAGCTTGCTTGGAGCTAAGGTACTGTGTTTTCTGAGTTATATATATATATATATTTGTTTGTGGTTATTGTTTTTGTTTGATTAGTTAAGTTTCATTTTTGCTGTTGTAAGTAATTTATGTAATTAAATAAACTCTCCTTGTGAGAGTTTTTTCCATATAATAGAGTACATGTCAAAAAAATTAGTTACAAGAGTTATAAGAAGAAAATCTGTATAATATAGTTATAATCTGTTAGGATAAAAGAAGAGATCTATAAGAATTTGTAAGGAGAAAATTTTGTATAATATAGTTATAATCTGCTAGGATAAAAAAGACCCCCCCCCCAAAAAAAGCTCAAGAGGGGAACCAAACTGAAGCTTGGAGCCAAGCAATTCAAAATGAGGACGGTAGAGAGGCTTAGTAAATAAATCAGCGATTTGGTCATTGGAGGGAAGATGTCGAAGTCTGACAATCCCAGTTGCTACCTTCTCTTGAATAAAATGCATATCAATTTTCATGTGCTTGCTTTTATTGTGTAGAACTGGATTGGATGTCAAATAGAGGGGGTTGACATTGTCACAGGTGGAGAACACCATTGAATTTGTAGGACTTTTAGCAAATGTAGCAGCCACATCACCTTTGAGCGAAGAAGAGCCAAGGAGCGAAACTTTGCTTCGGAGCTAGACTGTGAAAGTGTTGATTGTTTCTTAGAAATCCAGGAGATTAAATTTGGCCCAAGATAAATAGCAAACACAGAAGTAGATCGGATTGTGTATGGACAGCCTGCCCAATTGGCATTAGTGTAACCGGTTAATGTGAAGGAAATGTAGGGAATAAAGTGAAGGCCAAAACCCAAAGTGCTTTTAATATACCGTAGGATGCGCTTAGCAGCAAAAGATTAGATGTGCGGGAGACTGCATAAATTGACAAATACCATTAACAATATAAGCAAGGTCCGGTCGGGTAAGTGTTAGATGTTGTAAGCTCCCAACAAGCTGGTAATACTCAATAGGATTAAAAAGGATGTCACCATCATTCATGGAAAAATGATCACCATAAGTAGGAGTCGAAATTAGTTTTGCTCTATCCATACCAAATTGCTGAAGCAACTAAAGGGCATACTTGGTTTGATAAAGAAGAATTCCAGATTGCTGATAAGTGACTTCCATTCTAAGAAAGAAATTCAACCGACCTAAGTCCTTCATATCAAAGTGTGAAGAGAGAATCCCAATAAATTTTGAAATCATCAGCGAAGATGAGCCTGTCAAGACAATGTCATCCATATAAATGAGGAGAATTAACATGTGAGTATTAGTGGCGAGAACAAGCATGGAGGCATCATGAGGTGAATTTTGAAATCCAGAGTTGGGAAGAAATGTACTAAACTTGTGATACCAAGTCTGGGGTGCTTGCTTCAATCTATAGATAAACTTCCTATAGGTGACCAACATAGTCAGGAGAAGTAGAATCAGTAAACCCTTGAGGTTGTTCCATAAATACCGTTTCCTTAAGATCACCGTGAAGAAAGACATTCTTAACATCAAGTTGCCTAAGAACCCAACCCTTTGAAATGACAATGGAAATAACAAGATGAATGGTGTCAATGCGAACTACTGGACTGAAAGTGCCATTATAGTCACGACCAAGTTGTTGATGGAACCCTTTCGCAACCGGTCTGACTTTGTACCGTTCAAGAGAGCCATCAGATTGTTGGTTCACCTTGAAAGCCCATTTTGAATCAACTACATTCATCAATGGAAAGTGAAGAACTAAGGACCATTTACGTTTTTGAGCAGAGAGTTAAATTCATCATTCATTGCTTGACGCCAATTTGGGTTTTTATGGGCTTAGGCTGAAACATGTGGGTTCAAGGGGAAGAGAGGAGGAGGTTGCTAGAAGGCAAGAGGGAATAGGGTAGCGGGTAGAGAAATATGTTTTTGGCTTGCGAGTCCCATCTTCACTACAGATTATCATAAGATGGATCTTCATATTAGAAGGTGCAGTACTGTACATATAAGGACAAGGATGGGGAGCATCTTGTAATAGTGAAGAAGTAGCAGGTTGTGAGGAAATGATGGATGGAGAGGGAGAAGAGTGAGGGGTCAGAACATCTAATTTGGAGGGGACAATGGATGGCGATGGAGGGAAAGTTATTGAGGTATAGGGTAGGCCAGAGGGGGTGGGCTGGGGAGGGATAGGAGGAACAAAGTGGGAGGGCAGATTAGAGAGTAGCGTAGAGGTGAGAGGGGAATGAGCCTGGGCAAAGGAAGAAATAGAGGAGGGGGAGGACATATCCGACAGCTTTGGGAAGGGCTGTTTGGTAAACATAGGTGGAGATGAGGGGGGACTTGAGTTTGGAAAGGCAAGGAATACAGATTCATGAAAAAACACATGGTGTGAGATAAGAAAGATCATAGCATCTGTGTCCTTTATGTGAAGGACTATACCGGATGAAAATGCATTGACGATTTTTGTATTGAAGTTTCGACCGACCAAAAGGAGCAAGACAAGGGTAACATGCTGACTCAAACGTACGCAAGAAATAATAATCTAGAGTAGAGCCAAAAAGTACCTCATATGGTGATGTATTGTGTAGTAGAGGAGTGGGTAGACGGTCAATCAGATGCAACATAGTTCTAAAACTTTTGATCCAAAGAAGCACGCGACAATAAGGTTAAGCCAGTTTTAACAATATGCCGATGTTTCCTTTCGGCAAGGCTATTTTGCTCAGGCATCCCAAGGCAAGATAAACGGTGAATAATACCATTCGTACCAAAAGAGATCTTTTAAGGTGTGACCAACAAATTCACCACTGGCATCACTTTGGATGTATTTAATTTTAGAGCGACACAAATTTTCCACCATATTAATAAACACATGAAATATATTAATAACATCAAATTTTCAACACAATGGATAATACCAGCAAAATCTTCTAAAGTCATCAACTAAGATCAAGTAAAAACAAAAACCATCTAAAGACGATGTATGAGCTAGTCCCCAAACATCACAATGCACAATATTTAAAAAAGTAGTCAATCGAGACTCCTTTGAAGAGAAGGGCAGGCAATGACTTTTGCCTAATTGACAACTAGAGCAAGGTGAGGTTGGTAATGGTGAAGAGCCTAAGATTGGTCGTAGTTAGTGAAAAACCTTGAGAGAAGGATGGCCAAGACACGAGTGCCAAATATCAGTTGACACTTTATTTGCTGCAAAACTATCTTTATTGAACAATGCTGGCAGTGGATAAAGATCGTCATCAATCTTTCCTTGGTGGAGTAACTTCCATATCTTGCTTTCCTTGATGACATTACCAGAAGAAGTGAATACAAAATAGCAATCATTAGCACAAATAATTTGAGCAACGGATAAAAGACGCTTGCTTAATTGTGGAACATGTAAGGCTTTGCATGCTAAATGAGATCCACTAGATAAGTGTAAAGAAATGTAATTATTATAAGATATGGGGAGGCCAACATTATTACCAACCATAATATGATCTAATCCAGTGTAAGGGGCCTTACCGGAGACATCATCAGTCAAGGGTGTTATAGTGTGTGTTGCACTGGTGTCAAGATACCAATTTGGATTAGAGGGGTTGGATATACTCATAGCGTTAAGAGTTTTAGCAGAATTCACCAAATCATCAGGAGCCCAGCAGGTGTTAGCCTTATGATAAGGGTGACCACACCGATAGTAGATGACATGGACAAAAGAAGGGGTCCCATTGGGAGGAATGCCCACGTCTGCGACTAGCAGATATGTGACCACGATTATAGCCATGAGAGGAACGACTACCAGAGGTGCGGCTGCCAAAAGTCTAGGAGGATAGTTATTCAGAAATAGGAGCACCAAGAGGGTGGGCAAAGGAACAACAGAGAAGGCAACAACAGGTGTTATGGAGATGAGGACGAGAAGGAGACTATAGGCCTCATCAAAGGTAGGAGGCTCGACCCTAGAATTGATTGCAGCGATGATGGGATAAAACTTCGATCCCAATCCTCGTAACACATTAAGCAAAAGATTGTCATCATCAACAGGTTTCCCAGGACTAGCTAATGCTAAAGCAATGGACTTGGCATGATCAATAAAATCGGGAATGGAGGAAGTACCCTTTCGAAGGCTCTAAAGTTCAGGTTCAACTACTATATATGGGCTATGGACAATAGGCCATAAGAGGTCTTAAGAATAATCCAAGCAGCTTGGGAAGTGGATTTGCCAACCGCTTGAGAAAGAACTTGTGGAAAGAGTGACCCCAGCACCCAGCCAAGGACCATTTGATCAAGGCATACCCATTTATCAATATCTTCAACAGGATGTGTGGGCTTCGGGAAGGTACTAGCGAGCAATCCCACAAGACAATGAGTGTGCAGGACAGGGAGGACTCGGGCTTTCCAAAGAATAAAATTTTCTCTAGTAAGTTTAATAGAGATGTCCTGGGAAATATATTTTACTACAGGAAAGTTGATAAGAGTAGAGGGAATTAAAACATAGTCGTTGGAAGCGGAGTTGGTAGGAGAGGCCATTGGATTAAGAAATGAAAGCTCTGATGCCATGTAAACTCTCCTTACCAAGAGCTTTTTCTATTCACATATAAGTAGAGTACATGTCAAGAAATTAGTTACAAGAATTATAGGAGGAAAATATGTATAATATAGTTAAATCTGCTAGGATAAAGAAGATCGACAAGAATGAGTTAGGAGGAAAATATGTATAATATAGTTACAATCTATTAGGATAAAGAAGAGGTCTACATTAAACAAGTGTAACTTATCAATTCATTTGGTATAATTTTTGTGGATTTTGATTGCAGACAAATTTGCGGTCATTGCTTTTGAAACAATTTGATGCTAACTTCTGCTTGAAAAACAAGGTCGAGGCTACACTGCTTTTTAGTTACATGAAATAGGAATGATTCTTTTTTTATAATGGTCATATTATCATTATTAGTTCATGAGCACATTGTTTTAAATCAAACTTAAGTCATTTTTATTTCATGTACATAAAGTTTTCAAGACTAAAGAAAGATTATTCTTAGTTCCTGTCCATGGAGTATTAAACCAAAATAAAATCATTCGTAATACATAGAATAGTGATGTTGGTTTTCTTTGTATGAACTAATCCTTTTTTCTATTTCTGCAGAATTTGATGCAGACTCATGGTAAGTCATATATTTACATTTTCGATGGAAAATTTGTGTAGATGAACATAGTAGATATGTTGTGTAGAACACGGTGTACTCTAGTGGTGGATTGGTGATTGGATGGTGTATGCCTGAAAGCAATGTGTTTACTTAAACTTCATGTTTTGTCTACTGTATGTGTCTGCCAAGCAGCAAAGCTGTATGTTTAAAAGTATTAATACATGGAAGTGACTCTCCTTTGAAGAGCTTAAATAGGCGTAGACTGACCAGAGATTGCATGTGCTTTTCTCCGGTTTTAAGTGAGAAACAATAACTTATGCAGCTATGCCACTTCCCTGCCTACCGTTTTTATTCTATTGATGCCTTTATTGTTTGAAAATAGACTGCATAGAAAAAAATTTTGAGTCCTTTACCAGTAGCATTGATTTTGGTGTTATTAATTTGTTAGCTATTTTTGGTCCTTGATGGTTTCTTTGGAGTTGATCAAACTGCTTCATAGCCTGATATATCACTTTTTGACATTCACTTGTTACTCATCATTCTGGCTATGTAATGTATCAATATACTAGCTGAATTGTTCCTTGACAGACATGAACCTTCTGTCTGGTTGCCACTCTGGGAGGATGGTTAGTTCACGAAGCCAAAATGAATTGACTTCCTTCTCTGGGAGGCAACATAACCCGCTTGGCTCATTAAGAACCCTTGCATCAGGTTCGGCATCAGAGTCATCTGGTCAAAATGCTAATGAGGTACTAATTTCTACTAAGTTTTTTAAAAAAATCGAAATAACTTTATGAATGTGCCTTTGTTATAGAAGAAAACATTATTGTTATTCGATCTGTCAGCATGGTATGTACTTTATGGTTCTCCTGTAACTAACCATAAGCTATTGTAGCACAGGAAGTTGTGAAGCAAGAAGAAGAGATGAATGCAATGGTGAAAAGTTATTAGATAACTGGGGAACATTTTATATGCTTTTTATAATCTAATTAATATGAGGTTTTAAAGATAACATGAAAACAGATACGTCTTCTTTTTACACTATAATGCAACTGATAATTTCTACGTTAGTAAGGGGTGATAGACATAGATTTTGTAGCATTTTCAGCTTCCTAAGCACAATACTTCACCAATGAAAGATCCAGGCTCGAACATATATAGTCACAGATTTAAAGAAGTCTGTCATCCAAAGAATCCAATTCTTTTATTTGAAAAATAGTTTTTTTTAAAACCTGGTAGTCTTCTGAGAAATTGTTTTCTTACACATATTGTTGTATCCTTTTCATTGCATATTTGTGATTTTGTGCCTTCATATGTACATTTCTTCCAGTACTCCAATTTTATCTATTTTCTTGTACTTTACTTTCTCCTTTTGGAGAGATTACTGTTTTTGATGTTTATCAACTTAAGTTGACCGTGGTGCAAGATTGCCGCCATATATTTTGTCCCTATTGTCATGCACTACAGCTTAATTTGCTAACTTTAACGTAGGAGGACTGCCTTGATAAAAAAGATGCCACCAAGAATTCGACAAACCATGTGCTATGTTTTTTTAGTTGGTGAAATTTGACTGGAATTTTGATCCTGCGATTGGGTGGAAAGCTGGGTGGAAATGGCGTGATTTTCATACATTTGTCACTCGGATGTTTAATCCGCATCTGAGAAACACTGAAGTCTTTATTGGATTTTATGGGGCCCACTGCTTTTGTGGAGACCTTTCCCTCAACATACTAGATGATTTAGTGATCTTCCATTCTTTCTTTCCTGTATTCTTTATTGCTGACATTCTTTACCTTGTCCAATCTCATCTAGCGGAAGCAAAAAGATATAACAACTGTTGAAGATCCATTTGATGCGCCTACTTATAATATTCCAGAGAAGCCAGTAACATTCACGGAGGGAGCGTCATATGGTGTTGTAATCCTTGCAGGCTTAGGTATTGCTGGTGTAGCTGCTTATGCTGTTCTCACTGAGCTTGTCTTTGAACCTAAAGAGTAAGGTTTATTTTAATGGAATATGACAGTTAAGTTTGCACATTTTGAATTATATTCACTTACTATTTGGAAATAATTTTTTTAGTTCTCAACTGACTATTAAGTTCTATTTGTCACGACTTTGAGACTTCTCTGTGAACTCCAAAGTATTTGTTTGCTTAATTGGATACTGCATAATTCTGAATGTCAAGCTATTAGTGCTTTGGAAAGCCAGAGTGCATGTGATATTTTCAATTTCTTTTCCAAGATAGTCCAAATAAATGGAGAGAAAATGTTCTTTTCTCAATTATTAGTTCTTTGAACCACTGTTTTTCTGCTATTTTATGTCATTATTTTTCTATTTCAGCATTTAAAGGAAGTATTTTTATGTTCTTTGTTCATTCATCTTTCCAGATACAAAGTTTTTAGCAAGGCTCTGGAACGGGTTCAAAATGATTCGCAGGTGCAGTTCTTATTTTTACTTTGTTTAGTTTGCATCTTTAATCTTCTTAATGACATGTTTTTTGAACATTTCAGGTCAGTGTTAGAATTGGGTCTCCAATCAAAGGATATGGTCAAGAAAGTAGAAATCGAGCTGCAAGACAACGAATTCCTAATAGAACCTGGACTGATGAGGATGGCGTGGAACATGTGGAGGTAGACTTCTAATGGCAGAGCTAGAATATTTCTATTGTCCATAAATATGGGAGTTGGTTTTTAGAAACTTTGAAGGGGCAACTTAGCCAAGGCTTATTAATCAGGTGTAGGAGAACAGTATTTGTGATGGCTAATATCCCTATTTTCTTTGTACCCTCAAACTTATTTCTGCTCAGAATCACATCTTCAACAACCAATGCTCCTGACAGCAGAACCTATCTAAAAAAGAAAATTGTGTCATAGCATATTCCGTACATATCTACTTGGTCGGATTCAGTCCATTATCCTATGTTTAACTGTACCCAAAAAATTTAATTTTGTTTTTTCTACTAAATGAAAGCCTCAGTACTAACAAAAACCGATGGCTGCTAGGCTCAATGGTCGGTCTTAATATGTAGAAAACTTTTTGTTACCACTTATCATGATTTGAGAGGGAGGTCAAGGCAAAGCATTTCTTACTCTAGGCTTCACGACAAGGCAATGCAAATATCGTGATACCTGTTGTTGGATAGGATTTTAGTGTGTTAATTCTTTTGAAAGCTGTCATTTGTGGGAGCCTTTATAACTGGCAGTCAACTGTCGTCCAGCTGCATTTTGTATGCTCTTTTTCTCATTGCCATGGTCCATATCTCTAAAGCAACTGTTGCCGAAAATGCTGTTGCAGGTGAATTTTCATATTCGCGGGCCTCAAGGTGCCGGCGTTGTTTACACAGAAATGTTCAAGGACAAGGCGGACAAGAAGTGGAAGTACACCTACCTGATGGTGGAGATCAAATCGCCCTCCCCAAAACAGTTGCTGCTGGAGTCTTTTGTTCCAACTTGAGTCCCATCCGAAAAGATTTTGTTTTCACCGAGTATAATAGCATTTGTAACTGCTTGTATGGGTCTCTGAATAAGCAGTCCACATATCAATTTTGCTGCCGTTTCTTCGCAAATTTATTTGTTTTCTTTGGTGTTCAAACGTATGGGGAGAATTATGCGTCTGTCATTGAATACGACGTGAAATTTATTTTCTAGAAAAATGATGCAACTTCGTGTGGAGCATCTCATTTTTACCCAATGATTGATATACATTTCTTATGTTAAAATGGTAGTCATTTATTCTTTTCGTCTTGTATAATGTAATCTTGAAAGCTGCTGCTATCATTTTGTTATCTTAACAATGAAAAAAAATGAATCGAGGATAGTTTGAATATTTGATATTGATTTCTTATTCTGTTCTGACAGATAAAAAATGACAACCTCTCGCATGCTTAGTGAGCGCTCTACCAACTGAGCTGCATCCCCGTTCTGTTTCTTGAGTATGTTATTTGTCATGTTTCATGACTGTACTATTTACCAAATTATTGCTTAATGTTATTTTCTTAATTAAACGTTGCAGAGACAAAAATAAACAAAATTGAGTGGTTTTCACTTGTCTGCCTCTGAGAAAATTTTATCAGCAAAGCTAATTATAATCTCAATAGGTATCTCATAATTACGCTTTCTACTAATCACAGCCTTAATAGTTGGAGATTTCTTATCTATGTATTTAATTGAAGTGCTATAAAATTTTTAATAGAGTTGTGTAAAATCTCCTAGTTTAAGATAATGTTTTTGCACATTTTATTGGTGTTGCTATTATGCTATATAATTTAGATTTACCTTTCTATTTGTTGGGTTATATATATATATATGTTTCGTGAACTCTTCAAACTATTTGAGCCGAGTTCAAACACAAGTTGAGTTCGGTTCGCTCATTCATTAGCACCCCGATTGCTATATGATTTAGATTTACCTTTCTATTTATTATAGATGATAATTTCATATATTTTTTAAAGTTTGCCTTGGATACAGTGAGTTATGGAGAGTTATGGCTATCTAGCTATTTTTTTATGTATTCTCCGTGTATTAATAAATTTAAATTTATCTTTGTTTGCATAATTTTTTTTATTTATAGGTTCTTGGTTCTCCATCGATCCATATTCTGTTTTACATTAAATCATATGTACTCTTCCTCTCTTTTTTTATTTTATTTTTTCTATGTGATACCCAAAAGTGTTAGGGAAATATCCTAAATTAAGATCTATATGAATCTTAGCGTCGTAAATGATTGCCAATTTACTGATTGTACCGAAATTATTTATTGTTTTGATCAAGGGTGAAAATTTCAGTTAATTTAATTAAGTCGATTAGAAATATAAATGGTTATGGTACAAGCTTTTGTTGTAACTGTTTAATCAATTTCACCAAAAATAATTACATCATTTAAAATATTGACTATTTTTTCACTTGAAGTATGTTTTGTATAAAATTGACGTAATGGAACTTATGATTGTTTAAGATTTTTTTGTAATTATAATATTAATTTATTTTATTTAATATATTAAAAATATTATATATTTTGTGTGAGAAGCTATTTTTGACAATTATGATTTTTAATTTTTAATTTTATATATTTTTTCTATTGGTAGATGTCCTATGTAAAATGGTAAAAAAATTTTGACTGTTTAACCAAATACAAATTGGTTTAAATTTAGCTATGGAAGAACTTCATAAATTCAATTAATAGTTTTATAAGCACATCATTTTCCCTTGGCATACCTAAATGCACCACAAGTGACTTCTTATCAAGCATGGTATCTGCAAATTGGGGCTATAAATGGTCACCCAATTACTAATTGATCCAAATTAAATGAAATACAAAAACAAAAATCTTATTTAACTGTATAAGAAAAAATGAAAAACTCAACTAATTTTACCAAGCTGACTTCAAATATAAATTGTAATTGTAGAAGACTCTACTATAGCCGTTTTACTGATTCAACCAATTTTTATTTAGTCATTTTATATTTAATTGTAAAACACGTATCTACCTTGCCCATAATCTTAAAGTATTTAATTGTTAAAGTTTCATTTGGATGAAATTTTCAATTTAGATTTTTTAATGACTCATATTCCTAGCTTATAACATTAGTTTAATGTACTTTAAATGGTTAAAATATTTTATATATTGTGAGTGAAAAGTTAATTTATATAATTGTAATTTATAACCAATTTAATATTGTTAGTTTATGATATAAAATAGTGAAACTTTAATCATTGGTCAACCATTAATCGAGAACAAAATGATAAAAACTTGGTTATAATAAAACCTTTCAAACTTGGTTAATTGGTTACTGTAAACATCTTTAAAACTTAAAATAATTATAGTAAATACTATTAATCGAGCCATAATTGAACAATTTACAACCCTCATGCAAATTGCCGTGGCAAAGATAAGTAGGCGTACATACACCTAACAGTCTGAGTCTCAGTCCCTTGACTTCCTTCATTTTCACATGCCGTAGTAGTTGGCCTATACTTGTTGCCGATATTGACATATATGTATTTGACGTATAGGCATGTATATACATATATAATATATGGTGGTAGTTAGAAAAATTGGTCTTGGCCACGCCTCATGCTTGCCCAGGCAGCCAATTCTCAATCCTACACCAACTTTGCAGTCATTGCTGCCTTGGCCAGCGTCTTCCTTGCCTTCTTAGGATGACCCTTAATTATTTCATTGTCTTCTTCGAAATTGGTCACGAATCAGTGGCATGGCATTAGGATATATAAGAGACTGCTGAATAGTGAGAACTTTGATTTTTTTGTTTTTGCTTATTTGTAATTTCTTGAATACCAAGAAGATGTATTGACTTAGGAGGATGTCGATAACGCTTCCACTAGATATGGATTGAAACTCAATCAAGTTGTAGTTAGTTTATTAATAATAACATATGGACTGTGCCAATGGTAGGACCTCAATTTAATGCTCAATGTTATGCAGATTTTTTTATGGGGTGATTTTGATGTTTATATCACCATCTTCTTCCAACCTGAAGCAAGAAGCCATTTTTTTCTATGTGGAAAAATCGTGCTTTGACAGAGTTGGACACAAGTGGAAGAAGAACAGGTTTCAGAAGTAGGATCCAGAGCAACCCTTCAGCTTCAATAAATGCACGCGTTAAGTTGCGTTGTGAACAAAACAAGTCTTTCCTGTGTCTACGTCAATTTGGCATTTTCTGGGAAGCAGCTTCTTTGAAAAAACACACACACACATATATATATGTATATATATATGTGTGTTTTAAATACCTATGGGGGGATTGTAGACAAGGTCAAACTTGATAAAGATGTTGATCATTCATGGGATTGTCTTCTCTTTATGACATATTATCTTCCTTCCAGCTGTTGTTTCTCTTGCTTTGCTGGGTGCTTTTCTTCTACATAATCTGGGAATGTTAGAAGTGAATGGTATGTTGGTTGGATTTTGCATGCACTGTTATGTCTTTCTGAAACCTTCTACCATGCTTTGCTACTTGTTTATGTGAAATTTGATCATATGCATGTAATTTTTGAGTTTGACCAACTATCCTATACAAAATAGGGAAGATCAACTAAGAAAATGGAAATTGAGAGCTTGGTGGAAGAAGAGAATCATTTGACATCCTTTAAATGCCAAACGGTGGCGGTGGCCGTTTGTGGTAACAAGAACAGCAAATTGGCACTCAAATGGGCATTGGATAAGTTCATTCCTGAAGGAAGAGTTATCTTCAAGCTCTTGCATGTCAGGCCTAGGATAACCACAGTCCCCACACCTAGTAAGTTTTGATACAATTTCATCTGAACATGAAAAACTTCAAGTTTAGTTGGTTTTTAGAATATATATAATGGTTATCTGTAAAGCTAAAGGCGAATTTTACTTTTTCAACTACTTCTTTTCACTACCATGTTTCATGTTAGCAGTGGGAAACTCTGTTCCTCTATCAAAAGTTAGAGATGATGTGGTTGCTGCATATAAAAGTGAAATAGAGTGGCAAACAAATGCAATGCTTCTTCCTTTCAAGCAAATGTGTAGTAAGAGACAGGTGAACTCCAATGGTCAAATGGGTTTTTTTAGGCATTTTTAACACAATGTTCAAAATTGCAAACTGGCTTTGTTCTACAGGTTGAAGCAGATGCTATAATAATTGAAGCTGATGTTGTAACAGAGGCTATAGCAGTAGAAGCTTCCAAATCTTCTTTTACAAATTTGGTCATTGGAGGTTCATCTCGAAATCTGTTAACCAGGTAAAATTCCTTTGTCAGCTAGAAGTAATAAGCTTGTTAGCTTTCTTTTGTTGATAGCTTTTATATATTACATAATTTTTATATATACCTTTCTTGACGGTCATCTTTGTATCATTTCCTTGGACATCTTGAACAGATCCTCCTGTAGTTGATAAACCTTTTAGGGCCTCTTTTTTCTTTAGCTTGGAACTTTCTTGTTCAGTTTTTTCTGCCCAGCTTCTGTATACCTCTAAAATTTCCGCTACTTTGAGGATAGCTTTCCATCACATTCTATGGTATTTGACTAAGAAAAAGTGTACACAAATACTTCACTTTGGCTCAGGACTTTTCTATTCCGTTTTTTTTCATAGAAAACTTAAAGGCCCTGGTACATCGGCCAGAATTTCAGAGTGCATTCCCACATTCTGTACAGTATATGTTATTTCCAAAGGAAGATTATCATCTGTCCGTCCTTCAACTTCAGATATCACCCCAATCAAAATAGGTGGTAGAAGTGAAGATGTGGTATCCATCACCAGTGAGACAAGTAATACATCTAGTTCACAAGCAGGTGAGAATCATTCTTTCATCTGGAATTTGTAGTGGAGAAGTTAAAGGATTCTGTATGCTTCAGGATCAATTTATACTTCTTTTCGTTTCTTTATCTACGATGATTGTGGAAATGAAAAAAATTGCCCTTGAATCAATGGACATGGAATAAATTGATCTGTGCTATTGTGCAAATGTTAACAATAATTTTATATGATGAATTACTCTATTTCTCAACTAAGATTAACGTTTGATGGCGAAATTTGGCGTCTTCTAGAATTTTATTCAGCATTTTATATCTGTTCTACCATTGTATCCTGAGGGAAGAATCCATTGTTTTACATTTGACTTGTATGCTTTGTAAGGAACAAGTGCAAACTCTTCCAAGGACCACTCTTACGGACGATCTTCTTCATTGCCGATGCAGCGTTATCAAGCATTATTGACAACTAATCATGCTCTGTTGAAAAGAAGATCAAACTCACTTCTTCCCCACCAATCCAGACATCTACTATACTCAACAGAAGGGGATGTTGAGACTTCTACCTCTAGTTTTTCAAAACTACCGTCCATCTCTAGCATTGGAAGTGATGAAACGGATGATGATTCATTGATTTTTGATCAGGCATCCTCCTCAAATAACTTGGGAGATACTTCAATTTCTAGCAACGAGGTGAGCATTTTTTTACAGAAAAATATACAGTAAGCAATTTACTGTAACCCCTAAAAACTAAATATATTAATAATTGTGATGATAAGTGTTCAAACAATTGCAGGTGGATCTTAATCTTGAGATAGAGAGATTGAGGGTAAAGCTCAAGCATATTCAAGGAATGTGCACAATGGCTCAAGATGAGAAAAGGGATGCTTCCCAAGAGGTTGTTCCAATTGCCTTTGTAGAGAAAACACTAAATCATATATCTTCTAAAAGTACACACTAGAAAGCTTGAAAGTACCTCAATCATTTTTTTGAAGAAATGGCAAATCATATGTTGCTTTGTTTTGCAGTTGAATGAACTAAATAAAAGGAAGATAGAAGAAACTGAAAGACTTCGAAAGGTCACTTTGCGAGAGCAGCAGGCCAGGGAAGTGGCTATACTAGAGAAGGAGAGGAACGACGTTGCACAAAGGGAAGCTGAACTACTGAAGGAACGCGCCAAGAGAGAAATTTTAGATAGAAAAGAAGCAGAGATTAAAGCTGCCCAAAATGGCGATGAAATGCCAAAGCATGAAGGATCGCTATTACATATTGATCAAAAGTATAAGAAATTTTCATGGGAAGAAATTACTTCTGCAACATCCTCGTTCTCTGACGCTCATAAAATTGGAATGGGAGCTTGTGGCACAGTCTATAAGTGCAAACTGATCCACACAGTGGCAGCTGTGAAAATCCTCCATCAATTTGAAGAAAAGATGAAGACGCAATTCCAGCAAGAGGTATTGAACTGAATCCAGCTTCAATAGTGTTAGTTTGAAGTATCTGAATATGAACTAATGCACACATGAAGTGAATACCAAGTTACAGTACAGAAGAAAGTTTCAAGGTGGACTCTGCTCAGTTTTCGTTTGTGCGATATTATGAGACACAATATTTTAAACTATGTTTCCTTTACACCTTTCAAATGAGTTGATGGCCCTTCACTCCAAAAAATTAAAATATGGATTTTAATTTTCTTGTTTATGTATTCTGGTATCTTTTCCATGGCAATTTCTCAACGCATTTTGATGTTATTTTTGTGCTTCAGCTAGAAATTCTGAGCAGCACTCATCACCCCTATTTGCTGCTTCTTCTTGGGGCATGTCCTGAGCATGGCTGTCTGGTGTATGAGTACATGGAAAATGGTAGCTTGGAGGACAGATTACTCAGAAAAAATGGCACTCCGCCAATACCTTGGTACTGCCGATATAGAATAGCTTGGGAAATCGCCTCGGCACTTGCTTATCTTCATAACTCTACACCAAAGCCAGTAATTCACAGGGACCTGAAGCCTTCCAACATATTGCTAGATCAAAATTTGGTTAGCAAGGTCGGTGATGTTGGTCTTTCCACATTGCTTCCTACTGACAGTTCTGTCACTACCATGTTCAAAGATACAACACCTGTTGGCACACTCTGCTACATAGATCCTGAGTACCAAAGGAGCGGCTTGGTCTCACCAAAGTCTGATCTCTATGCTTTTGGCATTGTCATATTGCAGTTACTGACTGCAAAGCCACCTATGGCTCTTGCCCATATTGTAGAAACTGCATTAGTAGAGGGAAACCTAGTTAGTATATTGGATGCAGAAGCTGGGCAATGGCCGTTGGAAGAGACACAAGACCTGGCTCTTCTTGGACTCAATTGCACAGAAATGAGGAGAAGAGATAGACCTGATTTGAACTCGCAAGTCCTTCCAATGTTGGAGAGGCTCAAAGATTTCGCCAAAAGGGCAGCACAAGTTGCATCCACTACTGTTCCTGCTATTCCACCTAGCCATTTCATCTGCCCAATTCTTCAGGTCTTGTGATTGTTTGCTCCAATGAACTTCTCAGCGTATTTAGTTGATCTTCCACATAATGTATTGTTGATTTTTTTTTCAAATGCAGGATGTGATGAGTGATCCTTGTGTTGCTGCTGATGGATACACATATGATAAAAGTGCTATTGAGATTTGGATCAATAAGAATGACAGATCTCCAGTGACAAACTCAACTTTGCCCCATAAGCATTTGATCCCCAACTACACCCTTCTTTCAGCAATTACAGAGTGGAGGGCAAGAAACACATGAAGCTCACAGTACCACTTGAATGTAACACATGAGAATGTTTTTTTACCAGCGACATTACAACAATACCGGATTTGTGGCTAGTATGCAGTATAATTGGTTTAATGAAGTCGAATTGTATTATATAATATTTAGTACAAAATTGCATTTATACTGTTAATGAAAATATAAATAAGAATATTTTTGGGTAAAAAAATAGATATAATGCAATGAAAAATACTATAGAGACTTTATCTATTCATGTTTTCCACCCCGTTTTCCACCCACCGTCCTTGGATACCTACTTAAGTCAGGTTTTTTGAATCATAACTTACACATATCCGTATTTTATAGTATGGGTGGGAAACATGGATGAAGAACGTCGGTATAGCATGATTCTAATGTAATAGTTAAAAATATAAATTGTGTATTACAACCTCTATATGTATTTGTCCACATCATTCACAAACATAACACTAATAAGTTTTTATATAGATAAAAAGTTTCACTTATCCAATTTGATTGGTAAAAAAATCCCTAAAAAATGGTTTACTTCACAATCTAAAGAAAACCAAGAAAGGAAATTTGTCATACTTATGGACAAGAATGTGAAGGCTAAATATGAGCTTTTTGAACATTTACACTCTACCTTATTATTATTATTTTTAATGTGCCCTACATTGAAATTGACACCTTCTATCAGTATTGTTAATCAGATGATTTCAATTGATACCTATTATATTTTCACCTATCATTCAAACACTAGCCACTTTTTCTTACTATTTTTTCTTCAAAGTTCTTCTATCTAATCTACTATACCAATATAATAGGCTCTGGAATGGAAAAAGAAAGCCACACATTACACCACTATACAATAGCACATAGGATTAAGCAAAGTTCACCCCAAACTGAGAAAACTGACCGAACCAAAACAAATTGGACGGTTTGGTTCAATTTTTTAAAAAAATTGGATTGGTTCGCTTTCCAAATTAGGTAATTTTTAAACCATATATGTATGCATAAATAATGAGAAGACCTAAGATATAAAAAATGAACTCAGCCGTGGATTACGCTTAGGTTGCCCTACATTATCAACTAAATCGTATAGATGATTAGCGCGATAAAATAAAATAAAAGCAAGTCTTAACAGACCCGTGATTTAAGCTCGAGCATTAGTCAATTGGTAAGTGTGAACTCTAGTTCTTGTAGTGAAACCCATTTCAATACTACTCCAAATAACGCATGGACTCACGTCATTAAACAGACAACACTAACAATTAATACGTAAAACGAGATACTAATTGAGCAACACAATGAGAAACAGCTGAAATGGTAAGTTAACATATTATTAAAATACAATCCCAAATAAAAAATGAAGGCAGAATAGTCGACGACAATGACGGTGGCGAAATAGGGTGACGGCTTCACCACCAACAAATGAGAAAAGATGCAAAATAAAAAAGATAGGTTGTGAACCCTATCGTAGCTATTAATTTTTCATTTAATAGTTATGTTTGGGTAATTATATATTAGAGAAGCGCTTCCCTACGCTAATGGCAGGGAAGTTTCTCTACGTCACAAATTAATTTGGGCCGTTTGATTACAAGAATATCTTAGATCTATTTAGTTTAACAAAAAAATTTTAATTTAATCTAGCCATCCGATTACATAGACAGCCGAAATCATCAAGTCCAATCGTGACGGCCCGCTGCCCACTGGAAGGAGGTGCCGCTGCTGTCACCACCCACTCCCTCCTTCGACTCCTCCAATGCCGACGCCGGCGGCGACGCCAACAATGCTCGGCGTCATGTCGGTGGGGTTAAGCAACGTGGCAGCGGCAGGGAAAAGGGGGGCGTTCGCGGGCGAAGGAGCCCCACTCCCCTCAACCATGCCATCCGGCCACGAGAGGCGGAAGGGGGCGGAAGGGGAGGGAGGGTGCAGATAGAGGCAGAGGGGTGACGGGGTGTGGGTGGGCGGAGGCAGAGGGGACGACAGGGTGTGTGGGCGGAGACGGAGGGGCGACGGGGGATGTGGGCAGACGTTGGCGAAGGGCCGGACCCTCTACCTCCACCGACACCCCCATCACTCCCTCTGCCTCTACCCTCCCACACCCACCCCCCATCGCCCACTCCACCTCTGCCCGCACACCCCGTCGCCCCTCTGCCTCCGCCCACCCACACCCCCCATTGCCCCTCTGCCTTCGCCTCCGCCCACACCCCCTATCGCCCCTCCGCCTCTGCCCGCACACACCCCTGTCGCCCCGTACACCCCCCCCCACCCCCCCTCCACCCCCCCCTATCGCCCCCTCCACCTCCGCTTACACACCCCGTCGCCCCTCTGCCTCCGCCTGCCCATCCACCCCCGTCCAGTGTGCCGCCCTCGCCCCGCCCCCATCGTCCGCTCCCCACCCATCACCGCCGCTACCCCCGCCCCCTCCTTCGCCAACATCTGCCCGCACCCCCCATCGCCCCCTCTGCCTCCACCCGCACACCCCGTCGCCCCCTCTGCCTTCGCCCGCACACCCTATCGCCCCCTCTGCCTCCGCCCACCCACACCCTCCCTCGCGCACTCCCCATCCACCCCTGTCCAGTGCGCGCCCTCGCTCCCCCTCATTCGCCAACGTTCGCCTGCCTCCCTGTGTGCGGCCGGGCGGCTTTGGCAGAGGCAATGGAGAGGCGGTGTGGAGTGGCATGGGAAAACTTTATGGTTTTGATTGTGGCGATGAATGGACGGCCGTGATGAAGCTGGTGTAGGTAAAGATTTCCTGCTCTGGCGTGGGAAATCTTTACCCTTATATATAATTCTAAAAATACCTACCCACAACTACTTAAAATTAATTATTAGATGAAAAATTAACAATCACAAGGTAGCTTTATAAAATTCATAAACTAAAAAGGCTTCACATCCTATCAATTTCTTATTATATGTGTGTGTGCGCCGGCTTATGTATGTATGTGTGTTCGCATAGATGAGAGTAATGAAGAGATGAGTGAATTATTTGTCTAAAGGATTGAAAAGATGTGATAATGAATCTGGTAGAAAAATGAAAAGTTGTGAACCATAATCCCTACATGGAAAATTTTAAAATACATTGGATAATGAAAGGGTGAGTAACGACCCAGTCCAAAGTGAAAACTAATGGGCTAAGTCATTTCTTCAAAAGTGGTTAACTAAGTTAAAAATCTACACTTCATTCCCATTTATAAACAAGATCTTATCCTAATAGGTATTAGATGTGAGACTAAGTTGAGAGATTGCACAATCATTGTAAAACCTCGAAAATTTCTAAGTTATTTTATTTAAAATTTTGTAAATCTTGGAACAAATTTTAAATATTATTTAATTAAATTCTTGTCTTTCAAATCTTCCTTAGTTAATTCTTATTAAAAAAATAAGAATAAAATAAATAAAATAATTAAATAATTAAAATAATTAAAATAATTAAAATAATTAAAAATTATTAATCCTTTTTGATTAATCGAGTGGGTGCTATGGGTAATTAGGGTCTAATTGGTGTGGCTAACCATTTTGGTTATTAGGTAGTGTAATTTTTGTAGAGATTAGGTAGACTAGGTCTTGTGAGAGGATTATCGTTAGAGGATATTAAAGAGATTTTAAGGGAGTTACTAAGCACGTTGAAACCCTTTGGGTGAGTCTTGGTTTCCTTGCCGTTGCCACTTCTTCTCCTCCTCTCCCTTCTTTCTGGCATCAACCTCTTCTACTCTTCTACCTTCCGTCTTACTTGGTATCCTTTCTTTTCCCACTCTTTATTTCTTTTTCCCCTCTTCATGCATGCATCTCTTTATTTTTCTTTATTTCTTTTGATTGTAAAGATCTCTTTGATTTTTCTTGTTCAATGTGCATGTTCTCATCGTGCTTAGTGTTTATTAGTAATATGATTAATTTCCTTATTTGTGTTAATTAATATTCATATTATTAATATTTTGTTTTATGATAAATATTATTGGCGTTAATTCATTATTCGTGTTGTATGTAAATTAATATTGGTATTATATTGAATATTGATTACAATAATCCTATTTCATTTATTACACTTATATTTGATAAATTGTTAAGATATGATTATAATGTAATTAATTATTATTTGCCATCATTTTAGTTTGTTGACCTCTAGATCTTCATGCATGATAAAAATTAAAAATGAATCAATAAACTAGTTTGTATGGTTTAGTTTGTTTTTTTGTGTATTTAGGTCACTAGGTTAATCTGACTACATAAAAGAAAATTATGTTATGTGCATGCCCAATTAACTAAGTTGGTAATGACATTATAATACTTGTTAATTGATATAGGTTTACTATTAATTAACTAGCTAATATTTCTCTTCTTGATTTTAGGCTATGCAGATCAGCATTAACATTATAAGTTAAGACAATAGGTTTATTTAAAAATATAATAATAATTAATTAAAAATAATGTCTCAAACAGTGTACAGTTTAAATTAAGTGTTGTGATTTTAGTTGCTCCATTATATTATATATATAATACAACCATTATATGGGCCTTTTAAAATGTTATTTAATAAATAAGGCATTAGTTTTGTATCGTGTTAATTTATCAACTTATAATTATAGTTTGCCATAAGAATGATAAATTAATTTTTGTAAACGTATAAATTATTAAATTTATTTTTGACCAAATTAATAAGTTATCATGTGGCTTACAATTCTAAGTAGATTATTAATTCATGAGTTAGAAAATAGATAGCTTACATATTAGTATATTTTAATTATTTGAGAAATTATCATTGGTTTACTCGTTTTAATATTTTGCTTGCTATTATATATGATTAATTATTAATTTATGGGTTGATAAATATTAACATCCTTACGAGTCCAAGTAGTTGTTGGCATATTTTTATTTTTCCTGATTAATGATTTGGTGTGATCATATAAATTTAGATGGTGTCAATTAATTAAATATTAAATTATTATTGTTCACTTATAAGTAATTAACCAAATGATTAACTAATTGTTGTGTGATATATTTTATTGTTATTTTTTTATGTACTTAGTTAAGTGTCACATATCATATCATTTAATGCATTAGACTAAAGAATTATACGTGTTAATATATAAACTATTTGTGACTCCCAGATTAGGAATCTCATTGCGATTATTATAAAATCCGTAACTTGAGTCAGAGTTTTATATTATCAAACCAGTTGGTTCAACTATTGGCTCGAGTCAAGTCAGTTTCATAAACCGCATGCTAAGTTGAGGCCAGCCGTGGGTTATAAGCAATGAGAGTCAAGTGTACTTGAGTATATGATGATAATGTCAGAAAGATGATGAAAAATAGTTTATAAGAGTATATAATAATATACAATATTTTTTTAATGTATTTGATCGTAGAATTATTTTTGGACCGAATAACGCATTAGGACGAGTTACGAAGCAGTTAGGGTGGGTTCTTAGTTATATAACATGTCATTGTGATGTTATAGTGTGTATTATATTTTATGACACTTTCCCTATTTTTCTGAATTTTTTTAAGATTTAATACGAGTTAGTTATTATTTTTGGCTCGAGTAAGAGTCGAGTCTATGAGATTGCCCCCGAGAACTCCTCGACTTTTCTCCCCCAAACCCCGATCACCACCCATTGTCGCCCCCGTCTATGCTGCTACACCACAACCAATTAATGTCATCGAGCCCCGCCGTGTCGTTGTAGTGCCGACCAGAACACTTCAAGTTGCCGCTTGGTCTCCACGACACTCCAACGTAGTGACATCACATTGCCCCTCCCGGTGTCGATTCTCTGCCGTCTACGCCGCTCCAGCGCTGCCGTATCGCCGACACTTCCCCCTTCTGCCCCTAGTCATTTCCCCATACCCAGTGCCGCCATCGAGGCCAATCGAGTCTTGATCGGACAAGCCGACTGACCCCCGTGGTCATCTCTGTTGTTGCCATCCTCACCGCCAACACCATTGGGGCAAGCTCGCTTAGCCAGTGCTAACCCATAGCCCTAATTTTCTCCCTAGAAAACTGTCGGAAAGTTGCCAAAAAATCCCCAAAAACTGCCAAAAATGCCAGAAAATAGGATTCATTGAAATTTGTCAGATCATCCACCAAATTTATCCAGTCGGATCCAATCAAACTTTGGCCACTATCGAGTGCCAAATTCGAGTCTCAAGCTGAGTGACAAAACCTAGCTATCAGCGATTGCCGATGACAAGAGGTATAATTAACTCCGATTTAATTACTTAAATGTGATAATTATTAGTACAACGTGCTAGGATTGATGAATTGATGTATTAGATATTTTTATTATAAATAAAAATATAAATTGCTTGATTGAAGTGTATTAAAACGAATGCTAAGGAACTAATTAGGTAAACTAAGTAATTATCGTAACTTAATGCAACGTGGAATAGGGAAAACTTTATGGATTGGGATTGTTGTATGGTTGATGGGAGTATAATTGATGTTTGTATGTTATAGGATGTGTGAATATATCATTAGTGAGCATTAGTTTTTAATTTGATGTGTAGGTACGGAGTAGGAGTTCACTACCTAGGCGTGTAGACACGATTGGAGCTTTTACTAGGTCCTTTTAGGACTCACTTCTGGTTTGACTTTTATGCTCTGTCGTGTTTTATTTTAAGAGGTAAGTAGATGTGTCGAGTGGTGGATTTATTGTATCCTACTCCACATGGGCCATCTAGTCATATGAAATTTCTAAATTAATAACCCTCGAGGATGAGATCCCTCGAGTTTTTCTTCAAAAACTCAGATCCAGCTCATGATGCTTTCATGCCTATTATATTGAAATCCCTACCCAGGCCTATGTACATGTAATTTTTCGCATCTTCAGTGATATGTGAGACGAGGGAAAATCGATGACCGCATCTTGAGACAGGGCGTGCGTTCATCAAAGTGGGCTCTAAAATTGGTGAGCATCTGTTCCATTCCCAAGGGATCCTAACAACTTCACCTTTGAGTTCCTCAAACCCAGAGAAGCGTGGATGTTTACGGGTATTGTTATGTAGCGCATGTCTAGACTTGTGGTTTCAAAGTTTACTGAAGGTGAATGCCTGAGAGTACTCGGCCTCTTTACTCAGGGCCAAGAGTGATACGGAGGATGTAGAGGGCAGAAATGAAAGAGAATGATTTTTCCTGGGCAAAGGATAGTTTAAAGTGGCCAATGAATGACAATGAGATAGAAAGGGGACAGTGTCACGCGAGGTCAGCGACTCCTATTATTTCCCTTGCAAGAGTTCTATAAGGAAGAATAATGATGTTTTCATTTAAAAGGAGGGTCAACTCTCTTGTGTTAATTTGTTGTTAGTTATTTCTGGACTGGTAACACTCGTTATTAACGTCTTTTTACTATCCATATAGGTGAGGACTGCGAGGAATGAGTTTTGTTGGGACTGTGGAGGAACAGCACTGAAATCGCTCATACATGTACCGACCGAATGTAATTGGTGATGATGATGTGTGTTGAACTATGTGGATGATGAAATTGAAATGCTATTCTATGAAATTATTATAAATATTTTTTGCATGTGAATAAAAATAGAAAATTGAAAATGAACAGGTGAGCAATAGAGTTTAGACTCGCCTCATATGACAAGGAAAGTAAGGATAACTGGAAATGTGACGAAAATGTTGTGTTTGGACTGTGTTTTTTATTTTTATTATTATAAATATATACTGATTGTTGTTGACAATGTGACCTCTATTACACTTTTAGGGGAGACTCTATCCTCTTTTTTTGAAAATATGTATTTCTTTTAAAATTTTTCGTTTGTTTGGTTTGTTTTATGTTTGATTGCATATCATAGTGTGCATATAGGACAACGTTAGAACCCAAGCATCCCACTCATGCTTTGTATATTGCATCACCATCTTGAGACACCAAGGGTAGATCCAGGTCGGCTTAACTGAATTACGTAGATTAGCGAATGGTTTTGTCGCCGGTAACATTTTTAGGTTGGTTCACAGGTAAGCCAAAACGGGGTGTTACAATTATGGTACCTTCGTCTGAATTTCTAGGTCCATATAATTACTTAAAATGTTGTATATTCCTTTTTAGTAGCTCTGGTCGACCTGAGCCCAGATTCGACCACCATGTGCCGAGCACAACTGGGGTCAAAGAATTGATTCAGTCCGACACAGGCCACACCCTTAAAATTTTTCAAAAGATCAAATACCTGCCCCAATGCCAAAAGGAGTGACAGGGCGCAATGACGCAAGATAACTCATTATGCACTTATGATACCGAGAGGGTATGTTAATAGAAAATATTGGTAATTACATGCATTGGCTACGTAGTGTGTGCGCGTATACATAGATTATAGTTGGATGGGGCGGCCACCTCTCCTAGCATAATTGGAGCTCAACGTAGGCTCATAATCACTAAAAGACTTGATTGATGATATTCTGGAATATATTAATTTCGTTTCTTGTAATTATATGGCTTATTTTTTTTATCACTAACACTGAATTGCTTCTTCAGGTGTGAGCATGGATGGATGGGTTAGAGTCGGGATAACTGGAGGATTTTGTTATTAAACTATTGATTTTTCTTACTTTAGTTGTTATTATATTTTTGGTCTGTTTGCATGACAGTGGGATTTCGGTTCGTTTCATGGTTCTTAGTTGATTCTGAGTATTAGTTATCTTATATTTTATTTCATGACATGACTTGGAATTTTAATTTTAATTAATTCTTTGCGTATGAATTTAATTGACATTCTTTTAATAATTTTGCGTCATGGGTTTATTTATGATGTTAATAAATTAATAAAAAATTAATTTACGAAATGCGTGTTTTATATTGTAACACTTAGCTCGTGGTTTGGAACAGGTAAATCATTACAAATGGTATCCGAGCCTTCTAGTTTTGTGTTAGATAATGAGATGGACTAGGGATATTGGCTAGGATACCAGTGTTATTGGCTGGGGTTAGCAACGTGCCAAATATAAGAATTTTAGGAACTAAATTTTTTAAGGTTAGTTGATTATGAAATCATTCAACTTAGTCTCACATCTAATACTTACTGAGGGTAAAATCTTATTTATAAGTAAGAATTGACTATAAATCTTTAACTTTGGTTAACTATTTTTGAAGAGATGATATAGTCCATTAAATTGCTCTTTAGGTAGGGTTGCTACATGGTGCAAAATTAAGCTCTCTGGAGATATGAAAGATGTATAAATTAAATATATTTATGTATGGGGCAAATTACGAATCAATATGAAAATGGTCCAGAATTCTAAACTCCCAATGCATATAGGATGCGCAAATTCTAATTATAAATTAGTGTACTAAACTAAATGCATTAACTGCCCTATTCTAACCCTATTTTTGATAAACAAATAAAAAATAACTTATGTATACAACTTACCCCATATATATACGTGCAAAAACCGAACCAACACAAAACTAAGTCGAATTATATCCAATAGTATATATTTAAACTCTAAGATGAAACCTTGTGCCTGATAATAAAACCTTACACCAAATTTAGACCCTTTTTTTATAATGCCCAAGATTGACAAATTTTAAAATCATTTGTACCAAACACAATCTTATAGAAAACAAAGACATGATTGCTTATTATTAACTCAAGTTGGCATATGAAGTCAAATTTAGTCAGGTATTAGGAAATATAAAATTTTGATAGTAAATATAAATTAAACTAGCTTGAGTACAACTGGAGCTTAAGGCAGTTTGAATATTAGTAGGCTTGACTCGATCTTACTTGAATTTATATATCTATATCCTTATAATATAGTTCAGGGAGTTTTTTTTTTTGGTTTGTTAATTTTGGACTAACATTGACATTAAAGTTATGTAGGGCATTGTTCTTATTAAATGTTTTTTTAACTCATGTATATTAATTAATAGGGCCACACTTAGTAGCCCTCATTGTTCCTACTTCTAATAAAAACTGTCTTCATTATTATTTCTATTAAATTAAAAACTTTTCAATAGGTGTAAGCATTCGATTGGTTATAAAATTGAATTGAATTGCTCTCAAAATTGAATTGAACCAAACCAAAACAATTTCTTTCAATCGGTTCAATATCCAAATTATATCATAAGTTAAAATAATACATTTGTATAATTATTTAGTTAAAATTATATCATTATTTTAGTGAACATAATTATTTAGTGAAAAAGCCTAAACTTTTTATCATACTAAATAAACAAAAAATCATCATTAAAATAAAATAATTTCATAATAATCAGTATCACATATAAATATTAAAATATTTTTGAAGAGCACGATTATTGGAGTCTGATCCCGCATATCATTATGCATTTAAATATTTTTATGTATTTCAATTTGTCTACAACGTTGATGAAAATTAAATTAAATTAGTTTAGAATTGAACCAAATTGATAAATTAATTTGGTTCAGTTTTCAATTTTTACATAATCAATCATCATCTCTACCATTTACTCCTTGTAATGCTAGCAGTTCCCTTTTAGGATGTGAAGGTAAAACTTGTTCTTGTTTTTTTATAATATTAGAGAGACTTTAGAGTAAATAAAAACAGAAAATTTTATGTCTAAATTAAGTAATACTATTTTATTTTAAAATATCATATTTGTCTAATTTAACTATGCATAGTTAATCCATATCTACTCTCTTATTAATAAAAGCCGAACTCAATATTATCTGAGATTAATCAGCCAATCAAGATACTAAAAAATTCTAAAAATATATAATAAAATTATTTATTACATTCATGTACGGGTACGAATCTCGTTAACCTTAATTTTTTTAAAAAATAAAAATAAAAATATCTTTCATGGTATAAGGTTTTGAATTTAAACTTGACTAATATTAATTTTTAATTTCCTACTAATAAGACTCGGTTAATTATCTTAAAAATATTATAAAAAATAAATATTATAGTTCATCTATTCATTCAAATAAGACATATTTTTAAAGTTAAATACAATTTATGTATAAGATAGTAAATTATTATAATTTATTTTGTTATTCAGCGACTTTATATATAAAATTAAAACATCTTACTTAGTTATCGATTAATAATTCCATAATGGAAAAATTTTAGGAAAGCCATAAAAAAAGGAGAGCCCTCCAATCAAAACAGGATATCTCGTTTCCATTGATCAGGGAACAGTCGGATGGTTGGTTACGTGAAAACGCCTCAACGAACGCTTTTATTCATTTCCTCTCAGTTTTAGAATCATCTCCCAGCTCTCCTCCAACCCCTTCACTATCGTCCACCGCCACAACTTCCCTTACCACCACCGTCATCACTGTCACCACCACTGCAGTTGCCGCCAGCGACGATCATAGAGCGTCAGCAAAATCTTTGCGGCTCTACGCCATGTCCATAGTGCTGGCCTTCTACCCAACTCCTACCATTTTCGTTCCTTCCCCACCCACAGATGCATAGCTCGGCCGATTCCACTCGGAATCAGACGATTTAACTCCGATCGGCAGCTAGCCGATTTAAAAAATAACGTGAATCGGCTAGGCTCGAATCGGTCCGCGAATCGGCCGATTCGAGCCGATTTCACCCGATTTGAGCCGATTTCGGAATCGGCTCGAATCGGCCGATTTCGGCCGATGGCAAGGTGGTGACGGGCGACTGGGGGGATCGGGCTGGGGGAAACGGTGACATGGGACAAGGCGGCAAGGGAGGCGACGGGGCGGCAAAGCGGTGCGGGCCGAGCTGCGAGGGCGGGGCCGGGCGGCGAGGCGGGGCGAGCTGCGAGGGTGGCTTTGGGGCGGCGAGGTGGGGCGGAAGGTGAGGGGGGGGGGGGCACAGGGGCGACAGGGTGACAGGGCGGCGAGGGCAGCAGAGCGAGGCGGGGGCGACAGGGTGACAGGGCGGCGAGGGCAGCAGAGCGGGGCGGGTGCGGCAGCGGCAATAGGGGAGAACGAAATATAAGTGGCATTCTCGTAATTAAAAGTTGACACGACTCCGACTCGAGTCAAAAATAATAACTAACTCCAAATAATTTAAAAAAATCTAAAAAATATCATAAAATATCATAAAATAAAATACATATTATAATATAAAAATTATATCAAAATGACATATTCTATACTAATAACCCACTAATTTCAATTAAGTTAAAATTTGTGTATGAGACCGATTTAGGCCGATTCAATTGAATCGATTCCTGTCCAATTTAAATCGATTCCGATTCTGACTCCTTCGAAAACTGATTTCGATTCCGATTCCAATTTTTGCAACCATGTCCCCACCCACTTTTGCAACTTCTCTTTTCCTGCCTCCACCTCGAGGAGTGTGATACATATATAGAGGATTTAGTTTGTAATTAGCAATTAAATGTAAAAATTAGGGATGTGTATAAATAATAAAAGATGTATTGGTTTGAAAGGAAAGAATGAAATGATAAGTTTTCCTAACTCCTTCCCTCTCTCCCTTTCCCCTTATCTGTCACGTTCTTCTGCCTTTCTCTCCGATTCTTCTTTTTAACTTCTTCCTCCCTCAAGAACCACCATTCCATTTCTATTGTTGCCAATTCACAGATTTAACACCTCTCCATTCCTTTTATCAGAGTGTTCCTACCACCTCTCCTCTATCTTTGACCCATTTTTTTTATTAGCATATATCTTTTGTTGCCAATTCACAGATTTAACACCACCTTCCGCACCATCATGTCGATCCGGATGAATTAGTTTTTCCACAGAGGTTAATCTTTACGTGCTAGGCAAAACTCATCGGCGCCAAAGCACATGAGAGAATGCTAGACATTTGATAATTTCCCCCCGACCAGGATGAAAAATCCTTTTAAAGTTATTAATCCCATGTATATTGTATATGTCTGGTGACACAAATTGTATAGTATCATAAAAAATAAAAGTCTGCTTTTTTTTTAGCGTCTTAAATTAAAGTAGCATGTGTTCTGCTGTTTTTTATTTAAGTAAGAGGATAGTTTTGTTTTGTGAGAAACGTACATGTTAAAAACAAACGGTAACAGACTGTACAATGTCACTCCGTCTATGGCCAGGTGTCGACGGTTGATTGGGTGGCTCTTTGGAGGCTTATTTTAAAGCTCCCGATAATAATTAATTAATTTTACCCGAAACACGTCATGGAAGGGCAAATGCGTCAATTACGACTTCCAATTCAAAAAATGGTAAATAAAAAAATAAAAAATAAAAAATAAAAATAAAGAAACTCTTCGTCTGGAACCTACCGCCACAAGCAAAGCTCATCCAATCCAGTCCAGTCCAATCCCATCTCCCCCGTATTCCACCGATCCGATCTTCTCCGCCGAAAGGGCACCTCCCTCCGATCGTCTCCGCCCCTTTCTCCTCTCCCGATCGATCCAAATTCCGGGCAATTTGGTGCAGAAATTCGCCTCCTCCGCCGATCCGACGCGCTGGTCGGTGGGGAAGCCGTTTTGGCGGCGCTGGTTGCGGCCTTGATCTGATTTGGAGCTGCGGTGGTGGTTTTGGGGGATAAAGTTGGAGTCTTTGGGTGGTTTGGGTTGGCGTTGCGCCGTTTGAGGCATGCGTATAGAGGAGTTGAAGGAGGGTGAGGTGGGGAGCGGGGATGTTGCAGAGTTTGGAGCCAAGAGGGCGTTGGTTGGTGCCGGGGCGCGCTTCCTGTTCTACCCGACGCTGATCTACAACGTTGTTCGGAACAAGTTCCAGGCCGAGTTTCGGTGGTGGGATGAAGTGGATGAGGTATTGGGACCGATGGATTTTGCTGGTTCGTTTGTTGTTTGATTGGTCTGTGTTTATTGTTGTATAATTATATCTGTGTTAGATGGATTTTATTTTGTTTCATTTGTTGTTTTGTTGATTTGTGTTTCTCTTGTGATTATAGGTGTGTTTTGTTGATGTAATTTAGAAAATGCTGTCTTTTTACTCCTTGAATTGTTTCTGTTGTTGTGGGTATGGTTGTTGATTTTATGGCTGCATTTTTTGTTTGAGTGTTGATTTTGAAGTTTCATGGCTGTCTTCATGCTGTATGGGTTAGTTTGAATTCGTAATCGTATTGTACAATTATGGACTGGTCTTTCTTGTAATTGTGGAACATGCTTGGCTGCTAAATGGGGAATAGGATGGTTGGTTGGTTGTTCTTAGTCTTATTGTTCAGCTTCTTTGTACCTGTTTCATGCTGTTTATCTTTGTTATAAATCCTCAAAACAGTTTGTTTTGAGAATTAGTCTGTGCTTGTTAAACCTGAAAGCCCCTTATGTTTTTTTTTTTTTTGGGTGGTTCCTGTTTGTATTCGTACTCTCTGACACCACTACTATCAGTTTGTGTTGTTAGGTGCTGTGCCATTTCCTACTGATGTTCCTCGTCTGAGAGAGCTGGGTGTTCGAGGAGTGGTCACTTTGAATGAGCATTACGAGACATTGGTTTCAACGTCACTATATTCAGTGAGCTTGCAGTTTTCATCTTTTATTTGGGATTACTTGCAAATATATCCAATTTTGGAGGGCATATTTATATGTTTTTGTTGTGGTGTTTGATTTGCAACATTATCCCTACGTTAGTCTCCATTTCAAGGAGATTACAACGAAGAACAGTTCTTCATTAAGTATTATTGTGTTATTGATTTATTGTGTTATTTGATTACTATCAGTTGGTGGTACGAAAAATCCACGCTAGGATAGATAAAGTATAGAAGGGAGGATGATTATGATGGATTAAATCTTGAAATTTAAGAGGCTTATAAACAACTGTCCTTTTATTTTTTATTTTTTGGCTTGATGTTAAATTCAAAAGTTAGTATCTTAATTGATATCTGTCATTGTGAATTAGTCCTCCATTAAGTTTCAGCCTGTTTAATTTTATAGCTTTTTGTTATAGGCGCATGATATTAAGCATCTGGTGATCCCAACAAGGGACTATTTTTTTGCTCCCTCATTTGCTGATATATGCCAAGCGGTCGATTTTATTCACGGTAATATTCACTGATACTAATTGATAAATGTCCATTTTTTAATAAATTTTGTAATTTTGTTATACCATTTCTCTTGATAGAAAATGCATCTTGCCGTAGAACTACATATGTCCACTGCAAGGCTGGTCGAGGACGCAGTACAACTATTGTTCTCTGCTATTTGGTATGGAGCTACAATTTTTTTTTTTGTTCATAATTTGCATCTCACTGACAATTTTCTTCCACTGGTTATGTACAGGTGCAGCATAAGCTGATGACCCCTAAATGTGCTTTCCAGTATGTGAGGAGGAGGCGACCTAGAGTCCTCCTTGCTTCCTCTCAGTGGCAGGTAGATGATAAAAAACCATTCTTTTTGGCAACAATTTAGTTTTTTCATCATCTGTTTCTCTGATGAATAGTTGTCATACTTTGTGACATTTGCGTAAGTGAAGGAAGCTTAATTACAAACCTGGTTGTACTTTTTTTCCAGGCTGTGCAGATGTTCTATCGACTCCGAGTGCAGAAGTTGGGAATGTCCTGTTGTTTGGACATTGCTGCTCCAAAACCTCATGCTGTATTGGTGACTACTGCCCCAAAACTTTTAGCTTTTGACGATCCTTCTGTGGTGGTTGTGACAGAAGCAGACCTTGATGGGTATGATGACACAAACAAATCCGGCGTTATAGGTAATAAGGATATATGGACAGAAGTTAGAGTTGTGTACAGGGCGCAGCTTGCAGGACAGGCAGCATTAGCTAGACTATCTTGCTTGTGGATTCGCGGTCATGCTCCGAAGAAAATGCCACAGCCTGGAAAACTTCTTACCCGAGATAAGAGTTGCTCAGTGGAGGCTGACCAAGTTGGAAACTTGGGTGTCGACATCCGTGTTTGCTGAAGATGAGAATGCTATTATCGAAGTTCTCGATTCATTAGGTCACATCTATTGCCAGTGTCGACTATACAATGCCCGGAGAGAGTGGACTTACAAGCTCAACCCCTCGCTGCTTTTAAGTTGAGTATTTAAATCATTATGAAGTGCTTCTTTTTAAAGAATCTGAATTTTTAAAAGAAGCACAATTGTGCTTTGAGGATTTTAAGTTTGTATTTGACAGTTCTTTCCCCTTTGTGGAGTCTGTAAATGTTAACCTAATAAATATTGCACTCGTGTCCATGTTACTGGCTGGTTTGGGTTTTGGAATCGACAATCATTTGCCGACCCGCCAAAATTAATTGATACGAACAAGGAATTTGAAGGTGATTTTTGTGAATTATATTCATGAAACACATTCTCAATCCTTTTCTTGGAATACAGGGAAAATGTAGTTTTTCAATGAAAACTATCATTAGAAAAGAAATAAACAGGTTCCAAACCCTTAGATTTAATGTTGTTTGTTGCCAACTTCCTCTACAACGTCCATGAAGGGTACTTCTATGTAGGGCAAGCATGTTGTCAATTCATAGTTCGAATGTTCTTGATGTACATTCTCCGGAGCAGGTTAGTAGTTGTAGTATTGTCTGAGATTATCGTTTTTGCATAGCGGATTAGAGAAGATTGTTAGTGCCTTTCAACTTATTAAGGTAAGGGTTGAGAATGTGTCTGGACAAGTTACTCCTTACGCCCATGAAGCATACCCACATGAATACTTGAGCATTACCGACAATTTCTATATAAGCATTTTCAAAGCTACTAGTTAAGAAAGAAAAATGTGCTCAAATATCTGCATGTCTCACTCATTGAGAAAGTCGACAGCTTGCAAATAGTTGCCATTTTCTACTCACAAATTTTTTTTCCAACACCAAACAACTGTGCTGAGACATATTTCCACCACAGAGCAACTCCTTCACCAAGTTCGACCCTCACCATTAAAACGTAGTCATGCACAGCAGAAGAGTGTTGTCATGTAAATGTAAAGGAATGCATAATAAGTAACGATACAAGCATAGAACAATGTTGGAATTAACGATTTTCCAAGATCAAAAGAGGCCAGTGTTGACAGGTTATGAGTTATGATTGATATTGGTTGAGCATTTGTTAGACTCCACAAACCTTGCAATGAGCAAGTGATGGAAGTCAAATGAAGACATACTTTTTATCACTGCAATGGCCATTCATGTGATCTCATGGCCTAGATTGAGTATTACAAGAGGAAGATAGATTACTCAAGATCTTTCACGATCTTAATCCCCATGGATTTGGCTGTTCCGATTATGGACTTGCAAATAGACTCCAATGACATGTACTGGCAATATGGATCAGACTGCTTCACCTTGGCTATCTCGTAAACATGCTTGACGGTTATGGAAGATGCAATAGTGTGACCAGGCCTGCTAGAACCAGACTCAATCCCTGCTGCCTTCTTCAAGTACCAAGTCACGGATGGCGATTTAACCGTGAACTCAAACGTATTGTCTTTGAAAGCTGTGATAGTTACCGCCATGGGAGTTTCAGGTTTGTACTTCTGAGTTCGAGCATTGAAGTCTTTGCAGAAGGCCATGAGGTTGAGCCGGTACTGCCCCAAGGCAGGTCCTACAGGAGGTGCTGGACGAGCTGCACCAGCTGGGACTGTAAGTCTGATCGTCGCAGCAACTGGGCGGCGAGCTAAGATCTCTTTAATACTGGACATATTGGGGAAACTATTTCCCGAGATTTCTAGGTTTTAAATGCTTGCTACTATGCCCCTTTTCTTGTTCCCTATTATAAAAAAATGATCTGTCAAAATAGGGTATGTTATAGCCAGTAATGTGGAGATGCACAACCTTAAGCAATTGGGACTTTCAGGAAATGGTTTTAACTTCAAAGTAAACAGGTATGTCGAACATCTAAGGGAAGTTGGCAATGTAATAAATTGAAACACAGGAGGATATAATATGGCTACATGCAACACATTTGAGACTGTTTAGGTCAAAATTGTAGGAAAATGGAAGACAAATGTAGTGTACCAATAACCCGGATCCCAAACAAGTAAAGCAACATCCATGATTTTCAAATAAAAACTGAAATAACACACCTTTCTCAATGATAGATGGCTTTATAAATTTGTTATTACACTCATAGGACTTCAAAATGTTAACTGAGGCTGCAATGTAAAAATAAACGACCATGAATACTGATGATAACAGATAAATCCATAGTTTTAAATACCACACAAGACATCATATCGAATTTTCGAGTGGTATGTGGTATACATGGCTCAACCAGGCTAAACTGGATTTCCTGTATTATACCGGACTTAAATATATTTAATAATATTATTCCCACCTTCAAATTTTTTTACAAATTCTTCCCCCAAGTTATTGACTAATATTTGAAACCCAATACATATAATACACAAAAATACCTTTAAACCAATGTAACAATTGAAATGTAGCCCACAAACTAACTTGCTATATTTCAAAAATAATAAATAACAATGTTATAAAAAGTCTCCACAGTTTCTAACTGAAAAAAAACAACATTTCCCTAGAGGCAACAGTACTGGTAATAAGGAATTGCAACAAACGAAAGCCAAAATGAAAATGCACAATTTTTATAACTATTGGAAAGAAAAGAAATCATCAAATTGGGCAGCAGATGAAAGCTCCAACCAAGTAAAAATAAAATAACATAGAATAGAAGTTGAGATAAACCAATTAAACTTTTCACATATCATCATTATATGTTATTACAAACCAATTAAACACCAAAAATGAGCAGGTACCAGATCAATAATTAGATAATCTATCTCTTTTTTAATAAAACACGGGCATAAAACCCAAACATTAAGATGCACTGTTCGAAAATAGATACACAGGCAGTCCCCTGCAATTGAAAGAACAATACCAAGAGGAACTACCAAAAAACTAACCTAACAGAACTTTTTATACTTGTACCATGCATCATCATCAAATATCACCTAAAAAAAAAAATTTATATTGACAGTTGCATCACAGGTCTCTCTACCCAAATCTGACCTTATGTATATAACAATAGCAATCCATAGATGGGCACCTCTTACTTCTCTTCGTCTTCCTCAAAGTTACCAATATTTGCTTTGAAAAAAAAACTTAATACTTCTATAAATGCATAAATGTATCCAGATTCATATTGATGGTTGAATATTTCTACACAGATTCATCCTTTGTACATATTGTACATATAATGTGCAATGCACGCAGTTATATAGCTATGCTAGGTAAAAGAACAAAGCTTTACCGATGATAGGGTCAAACGAGGAAGCAGTCGCCGGCGTTGGGAGAGTGCGGCGGTGGGAGGTGTGCAGCTGCAACGGAAGGAGGCTGTGGGGATTTGGGGCTCGACCATTTGGGACTTTAGGGTGATAAAGAGTAAATACGGTATAACATTATACCCGTATGTATCGCCCATACGCTGGTTTTTATTCAAACCGACATTAGACCGGTACCCGGGCGACACACTTAATATATTTGGTTTAATTGGGTCGAATCAGAGAAAACTAAATTTCACATATTGTTCTTATTAGGGTAAAATATAAACTTAAAATTTAAACTTTTTTGTTAGAATTATAAGTGATTAGTATGAGTAAGATTAGAAAAAAAATATTACATCAGACCAGTAGAGTGGAACCAACTCGAGGGAGAAGATTTGTCATAGTTATAATTTAAACAAAGTTATATCAAATTTCCACAAGAGATGTAGTATAATCAGTTTAATTGGGGTCGAATTAGATTAAACAAAATGTAATATATTATACCCAATATGGTAAAATATAAAATGTTTATCTTAAATTTTAGATTTTTTTCGTTAGAATTATAAGTGATTAGCAGGAGTAAAATTAGAAAAGAAATAATTTTTTTAAAACATATCATCAATTTAAATTGAATTAACAAATTATTCCACATATTTAACTTATAAGAATAATCATTTATTTATGATATTATTTCTCCGACATACATTTATACATATGCATCTTCCATTTTTACATACAAAATAAAATATATTACATATATATAATAAAATATATTGTCTTATTCTAAAATAAATTAATTAAAATTTCATTGTGGGCATATTAAAACTAAATTTACTATAACATAGCTAAGAAAAATAAACGATCCATAATAAGGAAAAATATTTTTAACCACAATTTAGAGTTATTTTAAAATTTAAACCAATTAGATTATGATAATATAGTAAAGAAATATAATTACACATAATTAAAGAATTTTTTAGGGCTCAAGAGCCATTTAAAAAAGTATTAAAAAAATTAAAACATGTTAAGCAAAATGACCATAGGAAGGTTTGAACCTTTGGATGTAAAACTCACATGGTAACTTAATCACAAAGTCGGATTCGGATTCGGATTAGAAACATAGTTGGCTTGGATTCGGACTCGACCGAACTGACGATTCCGCACCTTGAGCGCGGGTCACGTTGCCGGTGGTGGTGGGGATGTCGATGGTACAGGTAAATTGGTCCTTCCCGTCCGTTTGTCCGGCAGGGAGTTCATCACAATCAACCAAGATCTCGACGAGCAATGCGGTCCATGAGTTTTGAGGTTGGACGGTTGAAGAGGTGGACGATCGTTAAAGATCAGATGGCATTTTATACGTTCTGGAGTCCGACCGAGAAAGGGGTGGTTACACCTCGGTCGGGCCGATTTTTGAGTCGGCCCGTGTGAATGTCCAAATTGCACGGGTCTCGTTCGATCCGTCTGATCTAATGGACGACAGCGACGTGGCCCATGCAAAGGTGACGACATTGACGAAGGAGGAGATGGGCAATAATGCGTTCGCCTCGTGCTCGCCCGATGGCAAGTCGCTGATCTTCCCGTCCAGCCGCTCTGGCCATAAGAACGTATACATTATTGATGCCCTCAATGGGAAATTCCGAGGGGGAATATTCGGCAGCTGACGGACGGAGGGTGGATCAATACAATGCCGAGCTGGTCTTTGGATGGACAGCTCATTGCATTCTCGTCGAACGTCGAACCGGCATAATCCGGGCAATTCAGAAGCCTTCAGCATCCATTTGATCAGACCCAATGGAAGAGGTCTAAAGCGGATCTATTTGACAGGTCCTGAGGGGAGTGTGGACGCGGACAAGGAGCGGATCAACCATGTTTGTTTTAGTCCGGCTCACAACGGCTCCTGTTCACGACCACCTTAGTTGGCGTGACGGCAGAGCCGGTGTCTCCATCGAACCAGTTCCAACCCCTACGGTGAGCTCTGTGTGTCAAGGCTGGACGGAAGTGAGCTTCGGCGTCTGACATGGACTGCATATGAGGATGGAACTCCAGCCTGGTATGCCAAAGAGGATGGGCTGGCAGCCAGGCTGGCGCAGCTGAAGCTGCAGGGGAGTGATGCCGGCATGGAGATAAGCTCCGCGGCCTCTTCGAAGAGCCTCGTTGGATTACTTTCAATTAATGCACTTGTTTCGATAGAACAGATCTGGTTCAAGTAATCGGTTTTCGTTTTACATCTCGTGGGAGAATAAAGATAAAGTGAATGTAAAAGCGCCATGCAAACGACTTGAATTGAGTGTGATTATATGAAACAACCTGAATTGCAACTTATAATTTTCAATGCGATCGTTAGAGCTCATGAAACAACTATGCGAACGGTTGATAGCCACTGTTTTACACCCCATGTTGTACGCTACAACGAATTGCAACTTAATATCATTGCAACTAACACAATAGGAAGGTTTAAGATAATACCCTGTACAGTATGTATGCTTCCATATTTAACAGTTTATAGCAAGTTAGCATAAAACCTTGAGCAGCAATGGATATAGGTGTAAAACGAAGCAGTAAAATAACAAGGATGGTAGGGTGAACCAGAACTAGAAAGCAAATGCCTGTTTCACGGGTCGATTTAGTCATCTCTTAGCAATGGTAAAAGATGGCTCTCGATCATCCACCAAGTATGGCACAATATGCTTTTGCATGTCACTAAGAGAAATTCCAAGATGGTTTCCAGGGACAGTGATATATTTGACCTTTCCAGCCAAGTCTAGTGTTTTCAGGCCAATCCAATCTTCAGTGTAGAGCTTTGTCTGAAGAGAGAAATTGCCCGGTTCGATAAAGATACACATTTTAATGCTAAATGCAAGAGTCTAGAACTTTACCTCTTGTGGAGGCAGCACTTGGCTGAAGGAACCATCAGGGTAGTATCCAAACCAAGATGTTTCACGCGGAATGAGAATTGTATCATGTTCAAACTGTCAAAGTCCGAGAAATAGAGGTCAGATTTAAAACAAATGAACAATTGCAGAAATGAAACCCATGAAAGAAAGCTCTTCACCATACCATGATGAGGACCAATGTGTGCAAACTGCTGAACCTGTTCTTATATGTTGCATTCCTCGAATCAGGTAGCTCATTGTTAAGTTTTGGAAGAAATCTACAACCTTTCAAATAGTTTGAAATGTCCTGTGAAAGAGGCAGGCAAATTTTATAAAGACCATCAAACTTGACCATAGTTTGCTTTATATGTGAAAAAATTACATTCACACTAGCTGTAACGAAAATCCAAAGAAAATAAACGGTATATTCACATCAGCTATACTGGAAGTATACAACCAATTAAACGAGAGGCCCGACCGTTATAGAGACTTCAAGTCCCCAAAACAGAATTTTATGTGTGCAAGTTGAGCCATAAGCAATTCTTTAAGGAAAAGGTAAGCACGACCTTTTATAATATAACGGCAATGTCAAGTGACATACAGTAACTCCCATACAAAAATACAGTTTTCTTTGGTCTGAAAATTCTATTGTCTGCACACTTCCAAGAAAAGCCAACTTAAATTTATTCACCAGACAACAATATTAGCATTCATCATGTAACCTACCATCTTATAAAGCTTTTATCATCTCATTTTATTCTCTTTGAACTGTTTTGTATTAAATAGTAGTCAGGAGCAAAACATTGAACATCATTTTGACATAGATACTGAATTGTTAGTCATAACAGCAATAGAAAATACAAATCAATGTCATAAAATCCAACCTTACTAACTTAGCATCCAGATAATGAAGATGATGGTACAAAAAGATTACTTACTGTTGGGATTTTAAGATAACCACTAGGAGCCAGATGATCCTGAACATCAAAAGATACAAAACAAACCACAATTTTTATGCAAGAACATAGATAATATTTTCCTACAATGAACGACATGCTATTTGCAAAGTTTGATGCTTAAATTAGATATTTAACATACCTGCACATAATTGGAATAAATCTCTAATTTGATCAAACTGTCCACAAGTATGCACAGAATACCTGACTGAAAAAATAAATAAATAAATAAAGGTAAATCTTAAGCAATAACAAAGGAATCAGCCTAAAATAAGGACCCACCCCACAAAGTGGAACTGAAGCAGTGCCAGCATGAGGACCTGCTAGCGAAATGAAATTTCTTACCTGTTTACCAAAAAAAAAACTATTAACTCATTGCTTAATCAAGTTGGACCAGTAATGCTAGAAATGAAATAGTGAAATCAGAATGAAAACAACGTGATATTACAGGAGGAGCTCCATCACAAAATTCAATAACACCCCGTGCAATTATATTAGCCTGAAGAAAAGAAAAAGGAAAAACATATCAATACACTTGCCAACTGACCAAAAAGATCTAAAAATAAGACATGTTAAAATGCGCCAAGAAATAGAGCATTTAATTGTAAAGATCATCACACAAAGAAAATAAACTAAATGCTCACTCTGCATAGAAGGTGGCTACAGCAGAGGCAAGCTTAAAATGGGTTGTCGATGGTAAAGACAACATAAAAAGCATTGAAATAAACCATATTCATCTATTAAATTCAATTTACGTGATAATTAGGACCATAACATTAAGCCTGACAAACTTAGATTTATCAAGGAGCAGTTTTGGCATGGCTTCCTATAGCTGTGATAGTTTTGGCAGAATCACTCAAATAAAGGGTAATGCTCAACAGGAATATCAATCTAAAAATGCTAACCTGTGAAAGTCCAACAATATTGTAACCTCCTTTGAGTTCATCCATTGCCTTCACCTTGTCGCATACTATTTGAACCTTCAATAGAAGAAGAAAAGTCTACATAAATAGCTATTTTATGCAGTTAGATAAACGTAAATGAACTTAGCAACTCTTTGTCTCTTGATAACGGAATACCAACTAAGCACTTCATAAAACCAAATAACCTATTGTAGACTGTAGTAATTAGCAAATCAGCATGAACAGGCTCAAAACTATTCAACAACCAAAACATAAACACCTCATAGACAACATAAACAGGTAATCTGATTCTGGACCGTAGGTAACAAGCTAGTTTTACCTGCTCTAGGAGAGGTAAGACCCAGGAATCCCACGATCCATTGCCAATCTCCCTACAGAAAAACTGATCAAACTTAGCCACGACGTCAAACATTGTCTTAAAAGACAACTCCACAAAATCAGATCAGGGCTAGCAAAAATCTAAAAAATCAAAATCATACACGCAATGTCCTTCCGAATTAGACCAGTTGCTCAATTGCTCAGTGAACTGTGATATTCCCTTGTTCGAGCATTGGTCCCCAATACCTGCCACAGCATCAATAAAGCAAGCACCCTAGATTTTAAATTCCACATATATAACGCACATGTCCAACCACTAATTCCAATAAACATCTCAAATAGCAGCCACAATCTCCAAATTCTTGATTCAACAATCGCCTAAATCTACACCAGAACAGGGAAAAAAAACTACAGCATAACAACAAACATTTTCTTATAACATGCTCCAAATTTTGGAAAGCATCAAAACAAAACAAAAATTAACGACAGGTTTATGAACAAAAAAGGCAGATTATGAAGGACAGATTGAAAAGTAAAATAAAAATAAAAACAACCAAAGTAACAAAAACCCCCAAACATCAAATATCAGGGTTAGACATAAAAAAACCTTCTTCAATTGACAACCCATACTAACAAAAACTCTAACTCAATCATCCAACGACACAACAACCATAACACACCAAGATTCCATCTTTCCGGCTGAAAACACCAAGACAAGCATCTCACCGTGCAGAACGACGAACGGAAGAGCATCCAAGAACCCGGCGCCCCCGAGAAGGAGGCACAGAAGGACAATCTTGAGTTGCATGGCAGCCATGGGAAGAATTAAGCATCAACTCCCACAATCGAATCTTGCCGCAAGAGAGGCAGGGGGAGACGGGGCGAAGTAGTGAGCTGCCGAAGGAGAGTCCGTCGATGCGAACGCCGGTCGGCGGTGCCCAGCGAGTATACGGCACCTTGTCGGCGTCGGCAACGACGACGACAAGGGGTAGGATTTATAGGCGAAGGATATTTGGTAGTTTTGACTATTAGAAGTGTTCTATAGGATGTGTATATATATATGGCCCTCTGTTTCATGTTTATTACGGGAACTGCCATTGTCCCCGGAGGTATATTGAGGGGTAATTTAGGCAAATAAATATGTCTGATTTATTATTATATTTTTCCAAGAAATATGTAGATTATTCGCTATGTTGTTTGTAATTATTATAAATAAAAGATTACTTGCGCTTTATTAAAGTTTTGAGCGGCAAATTTAGACAAATATAGCTGACGGTCCACTTCAATAAGGCGTCGGACTAAGACCCAACTAAATATTGTCGAGCTCAAGTCCAACCATGTCGGATCCGACTATAAGGGTTCACATTTATTATAATACCTATTTCATATTAGACCCTGATTTTGATCTCAAAAAACTTGACCATACAGGACTCAAATACGAAAAATATTTACTTTTTTTAAATTTTATTTTATTTTATAAACATATACTATGTTTTTATTACAAATATGAATAGTTATCATGACGAGGTTAAGTTTTTTAGTATTTCTATATAAATATGTGCTATATATTTATTATTGATTTGGGTGTGCGCTTGCTAAATCAGATTCGGATTTAAGTTTTAAAAAAATCATGTATGAGGATGTTCCAATTTGGGTTTGGATATTTTATACCGGGTCATTCGACCGTTGACAATAATATATTCAACCATGCAACTCTGTTGGACATTGTAAATGCAAAGAGTTGGGGCAAAGCTAAGATGGGTAGAGCTGGCCATCTTGAGCCGGCCTCGATCATCCGTGACCAAATTTAACTTGGGGCAATCAGATTTAGTCATCATTGAATAGAAAAAGATTTTTTAAAAATGTTTAGTCAATGTCTGCGCCTGATTAGGATAGGCTTTAGCGGGGTATGGCCAAACATGGTAACTGATACAACTGTGATTCATGGGCATTACCAGGAACTAGGGTTTGAGTGTTGTCCCTAAGTTTCCTGTGTCCATGAGGGGGTAGCGGTGGCTATCCGAGTAGTGTAAACAACATACCGAGGCTAACCTGTGTTTAGTTACAGGTTACAAACTGAGGTGCACGAGGCTACCTAGTGATCGAGCATGGCGATGGAGCATGGCGTCAAGTTACAATAGTAGTGTGTCGGCACATGGATCGGTATTTGTGTTTCGAGCATGTGGCCGAGTCCAGGTCAAGATACCTCAAGTTGCTGTTGATCAGTGTTTGGGTCGGCAGATTGAGGGTGTGGTGCAACCGTTGTAAAACCCACGATTCGAGTTAGGGTTTTATATTCAGAACCGGTCGAGTCGACCGTTATTTTTTGAATTGAGTCAGTTTCAGGACACGTGTACCGAGCCGACGTCGGTCGCGTGTATGAGCTATGAGGGTCATGCGTACCCAAGTATATGATGATAATGTCATGAATACAGCAGAACAGAATGAGTTATCAGAATATATG
>JAURVB010009953.1:0-15098 GCA_033002965.1 Piper betle | reverse complement strand
AGAGAATCGGTAACCTAAGTAAACCCAATTTGGATGTGTTCTGGAATTTGACGCAATCCATTGAAGCAATGATGACCAGAGGATTTCTCCATAGTTTTTGTGCACGGAGGATCGTCCAAAGAGGAGCTGTGGGAGCTAGAATAGGCTCCTTTTATCATGGGTGGGTGGGGCCCAGATGCACTCCGCATTGAAATGGAGAATGGGATCTTAGGGGTTTCCCGCAAGCACAGTCATTGACTCAATGATTTAATTCAAACGAGTAATGATATTATATTATAGTGGGTAAGATGTTATCTCAGGACTTGTATCTAGTAAATTTTATTTTTATTAATAAAATAGAATGTAATAATTTAATATCTAATATTTTATTTTTAAGGTAATCAGACAATTCTTATTAATAGAAAATCAAAAGTTGAAACTAATTGAGTTTGAACATATAACTTTATACGATTAAAATTTTTTTTTTTTAGAAATTATAGTCAGCGAGATTTAAACATGTAACCCTCGTCATGTGATTATTATTATTTTTTATTAGTATGACAACTAATTTTTCTATTTTTAATATTGAATTTCCCTCTTATTAATAAGAGTAAATTAGACAAAATGTCACTAGTGTGATTTATAATACAAATAAAATTCAATTTTATCGATAAATTTTTGTTAAATAATGAGATTTACTCTTTATTTATGAGTAAAAAGGAATTCAATAATAGTTTTTGATTAAAAGTAAAAAATAATCAAAATATAACAAAAATAAAAAATAAATCTAATTATTATATTATCTTCGTATTTATATTTAAAGTTAGAGTCAACCAAAATCTATATCTAATGTATTATATTATTATAGTTTATTTTATAATTCATTAAGAGTTTATATATATAATTATAGTTTATAGCTTATATGTGATATAAGTTATGCATAACCCGGCAATTTGATTATAATAATGTAATATCTTAGATATAAAATATAATTATTTTCAAAGATAGATTTAAATTGAATGAGAAGATAACTATAGTAATTTATTTTTTAAATTTTTATTAAATTTCGATTAATTAAAACTCTTATTTTAAAGAGAGTTTCTTTAATTAGAGTAAATACTGAAGTTGTGGCCTGGGAGCTGAATCCGGACGATTCGAAGATCATCCCTTCCTTCCCTCCACATGGATCGGACACTGGTCCGTCCAATCAATGCCACCATGAAAATGTTTCTCTTTTGCATTCACGCATGTACATCATGGTAAAAAGCTGTCTATATATATATATATATATATATATATATATATATTTTTTAAAAAGCTGTCTTATATCAACTAGGTAAGATATTGTGCTATATGCACGGCTTAGAGATGTGTTTTAATTTTACAAATATGTCTTACTAAATAATAAGAAGGATTATAATGATTTGATATTTTAGAGATAGATATTAATTTTAAATATAAACTCTAATTAGATGAAAAAAATATTATAATAATTTAATTTTTGTTGTATTTTAATTATTCTTTTTCATCAGAGTATGACTTTTAGTTCCTTATTTATTAATATATAACAGTAAATTAGCCCCTAAAACTCTCACTTCTGCACACATCATGTTAACATTAATGGTCACCACTATCTGTAGATGTATTTTGAGTCTCCAAAGACATTATCTGCCCAAGAAATTGAGCTTATGAGAGTGGTGAGAGTGGTCAATGCTGCCGTATGTTCTCTTAACAAAAACCGGATTCCTGAGACTATAAATACAGACTGCATAATAAGAGTATTTGGGTTCTAAATATAAAGAATAAACCAATTTAGTATTCGTGCATTATCGGTTTCATGTCCGGATATAAGTAAAGCATTAGGGTTCCATGTCGTGATGCAGGTGAAGGGCGGGTAAGTTGGACATCGGATCATCTAAAATTTTGTCAACTATACTATACCCTCCCATAATAAAAAATCTACAATTAGCACTGCACCTTAGTAAGAATAATAGACTAATGACAAATTCTACTAAGCCGACGGCTTGTACCTCTGTCAACCTGTGTTTGTGTTGGCGTCGGTTTGCAACAAATGGTATTGTTGCGTCAGCTGGCGGTCCCCATTGGCGTGCTCTTGCATGGCAATTGGCAAAGGCATGCATCCATCTACAGTTTCCATCTTTTTCCTTTTTTTGATTCGGATTCACGGATATCTCGAGTCTCGAGCTTCTCATCAAAAACATCAAATAGAAAGCAATATATTAAAGGAACAACAAAGAGTGGGTGAGAGAGAGAGAGAAGAAAAAGATAGAGGAGAGAATGAGTGTATCGATGCAAGATGAATCTGTGCTTTGTTTGGTGTTGGGGAGAGAGGGGTACGAATCTAATAAGAGAGAATGAAGGAGAAGGGATAAGAAACCAAACGAAAGAAGACACAAGGGACAGTCAAAGGGAGGTTAGATTTGTGAGCCCTCTGCTATGGGCAAAGTAAATGGAATGAGATTGATCAACGTTGTACCCCTCCTTTCTCTCTGCCGTCCTTGTCCCCCCTTCCCTCCTCTTTCTCCCTTTCTCTCTCTTTCCGTCATGTAGATCATTTGTCCATCATCCTTACTTTGTTCTTCTCTCAAACTAAGTAACGAAATTAAGAAATAATGTTTTAAAGTATCATTCGGCCACTATTACCGAATTAATAGCTAAAATACATTTGATTTAATTGGCTCTAACTTGATTAAACTAAAATTTAAAATTATAAGTAATATACGTTATTGGGCTTTAAAAATATTTTTTATAAACAATATTTAGTACGGATGTAAAATACCACAATTTTCAACAAAAAATAAATTTTGGAAAAATATCAAATTAAAAAAATAAGTATGATTTAATATATTAAGAAGGCCTAATTACACCAAATTTATTAAGAGTAAACAATCACCACGTACATATGGTATTTAAAATTATACTATAAACAAAAACTTCTTATTTACTCATCCACTCTCTCCTCCACTCCTTGTGAGGGCATGCACATACCCGGGCCACATACACCTTTTTTATTTTTTATTTTTTTTCTTTATTAGTCCGTAACGTAAAACTAATGAAGATCAAGTGAAACGGTGATACTTCTTCGGTTCTTTCTTTGCTCACAATTTGGCTCTTGGAAAGTTGAATCTTTGCTACTGTCGCTATTTTCATTTGTATCCGTCGTTGTGTAACAACATTGCAAACCGCAAGGCAACCAGCAAAATTACATGCATTTCCATGTGTCAAATATTTGAGATCTATTTGGTTGTCTTCAAATTATGTGAAAAAATATAAAATTTTGAGATAAAAATTTTTCTTGTATTTAAATGTCTTAAAATTTAGTCAATAAAAAATTTAATTTTAGCTAAATTAAATTTATATATAAATTTATCAAAATAATATTTTCTTATAAAAACAATAGAAAATAAAGGGAATTTTAAAGGGCACTTGCACTAAAATAGAATATCTTATTTCCACGCCCAAAGATTTAAAAGAAATTTTTAAAATTTTTATGTCATTTCATATTATTACATTTCTAATTCCTATGAAATATATTTTTCATTTACTCTACTTTCATGTTAATCAAATAGACCCTTAATAATTAATACATTAATTACTCGTATTAATGATTCAAAAGTTAAATGACAAATCAAGTTCGTATCAAACCGTCCAAAGACTCAAAACCATAATCAGCTGTCAAGATATATCAAAACCAGTTGCCTCCTATGTTATGGAGAAGATGAAGGTTCATTTTTCTGATCAACTCGTACGATCCCAAGAGAGGCCCTTGAGAGATCTTGAAAATGCAAGGGCATTAGAAATGTTAATAACTACCTTATAAATAATATCTTTATTAGGCATAATACTACAACGATAATATTTTATGATATACATAGCAAATACAAATTTCATTTTCATTTTCCATGTAATTTTTATTATAAAATTATTCAAAATTAAATATTGATATTAAGACACAATTGAACAATAAGAAGTCTCATAGTAATATAAGACAACAAGCATTTACAATAAACAATAATTATGACACGACAAATATACGACATAACATGCAAACCAGAACTATATTATTTTACAGAAACAATAAAAACAGTTTGCAAATAAGAAGTAAACACAGCAAATGGTCGACTTTTTTTTAAGATTTCGGATTTTCACCGAAAAATTACAGGAAACTGTCAAGATTCCGGTGAGAAGGGCAAATTTGTTTGCGGGTGGTCGTCTCACCGAGACCGAGATCTCGCAAAATGGCAAAACATACCAATACATTCAGTTGAACTGCTTGGGCTCAACAATCCCCATTGTTCGTTTTTGTTGCCCAATGTATCAGAAAACATGCTATTACAGGCCAGCTGGGTAAAAGACCGGCTCTGATCGAGCCAGCCATGGCAAAGCCGTATATTCAATCCAGTGAACTAACCGCAGAGTAAATGTGAATGGAAACCTATTCTTACACCCGCCCAAGTGAGAAAATGAAAAAGACAATCAGGCAACCTTAGCTTTAGAGCTGAATTTGACAATGTATTAACGCAAAAATTGCAATCTAATGAACAGCATCCCCAGGAACAATTGTAAACTGACTACAAATTATATCACAATTTGAGATAGTAGCCACACACAAAAATTAGTTTAAATTGTATGTATTACCCATTGTTATCTTGCTAGAAGTTGACAAATTTTGGGGCGCTTCTTACCAAACTCCTCAGCAATTGACTATCCAACCATAGTGCGTTTCTGAGCAGTTGATTATCCAACCATGGTGCGTTTCCTGCCTCGTTGTCTCACTGCATAAGAAAAAATATGTAAATTAAATAGAAAATTCAAAAACATGAACAGAGAAAAAAAATGTAGCAAGGTAATGGCACCGGCACACATAGCAGATATTTTCTGTTGGAACCACATTCAAGTTCAACTCGATCATGGGAGCAGGCAAAGATACTGGACAAGCCTCACCCCAATCTTACCTTGAGAAAGCTTGTTTAGGGTTGATGACCATTGTTTTGAAGACTTCCTATAAGCTGCGAGTATTCTTTCCATCTGACAAAAAAACCAACAACCACAACTCTCATGGACCATTCACCATAAAATTTTATATGCTGAATATTTTAATAATTAGCCTTCGCAAATTATTTTAATCAGGCAAAGAAAAGATAGAAAGAATGCCATAAAGGTCCTTCAAACGTTGGATAATAACATTTGCATCATTTGTTCTTGCACAATCTAAAAAATGTTTTAAATTCACATACCACATCACCACAAGAAGAATGCATGGAGAGAAGTGCTCGTTCAAGCACATATAAGTCAACCGCCTTATCTTCAGGTAAAGTTGATATGTAGCTCAGACCAAAGTCAATGAGCACCTGACACACAAAATCTTCAAAAATCATCATTTTTAACAGCAACAAAGCATAAAAATGTTATGAACCTACAGAATGGAGAAATAATATAACTACCAATTGATTAGTTCCTTTCTGAAGCAACATATTGGATGTAGTCAGGTCTCCATGAATCAAACCTCCATCATGTAATTTTCCAATTGCACTTCCAATTTGCATAGCAATAGAATCCATTTTCTCTCCAACAATTCCATTTTCGCCAAAAGCCAAAAGCACCTCTTTCACAGCAGGCCCTTCTACAAATTCAAATGTTAATGTATGCAGAACTGGGTCCATGGCATACAAGGCCGGAGTAGCAGCTCCAAGTCTTCTTGCTTTTATCATGCACCTAGCTTCCTGCAGAACAAACTTAACTCACTAAACAGGTTCGATGCTTCCTCAATTGTATTTATGAGAGAGAAAAATATGAGCAGTAACAAAAGTAAACCATCTCTTCACATCAGCATTGTTGAACACTGAACTAGAGAGTGCCATCAGATGAAAAATTCCATTAGAAAATTATAGAAAGCGGAGATTTAGAAACATGATCACTTCATCATTAACTGAGTTTTCCAAATTACTTACGGCTTCAAAAACAAAAATTCACTAGGTAAAATAAAAAGCAACACTATAAAGTCAATAGCAGAACCAACTATATTAATTAATAATGCTAATTCTTATGACTACATCACAATCAAGGTTTGCCTTTCGGTTCTTGGCCTTATCTTAGATGACCCAGTAAGTGAGATATCTCACAGAAGTATCGGAGAGATCTAGGAATATCTGGAAATTGGATGTGTTTATATGAGTTACTAATTTTATAGATAATAGCCAACAATTAATTGGATATTCAACTGACAATAACAATGAAATTGATGCAAATAATAAAAAAATATAAAGAAATAAGCACATGCCAATAATAAATATATATTAAAAAATGGTTAGTTAAAGAACAATTTGTAAAGTTGACAAAATATGTAAAAATAGTATCAGTAAATTAAAAAATAAACACCGTATTATATAAAAAAATGTAACAAAAATAGAAAAAGATGTACTTGCATATAAAGGTTATACAAAAATTAAAATGAAAAAGTGTGCATTTTTGTTGTAGATTGTTTTATCTATAAGATTCATTTTTTATAACGTATTAAGAAAAAAATGATCAGCTTACAAAAATGTGAGAAGAAACAAAAATAAATAAAGAAAATGTAAAAAATGTAACGATAAAAAAACATATAGAATAAAATAAATGAAGAAAAAGTGACAAAAATAAATGTATAAAGTAACTAGAAATAAATAAATGAAGAATATATCTATAATGTGAACAATGGCGTTTGGAGATTTTCAAAGTTTTGAAAATTTCAAGGAAAAGCCAATAATCCGGCGAGATGGGCAGATTTCATCTCTGAAACTAGATTCGTTTCGCATACTTCCCGAGACCAAGATTTTGCCGAGATCTGGCAATAAGGCGAACCTTGATCACAACTGGACTAGTTCATGTTAGTTGCAATTAAACAAAATAAAGTACCTATCATTATGCAGTCAATAGAAGAACACTAAGACATTTTATTGATACATAATTTAAGAGGCATACTGCATTCAAGCGTTTCAAAGTGAGTTTAGAGTCAAGGGATGGATGTCGATATTTCTTGGAAAATCGTTCCTTCACAATCGCCCTCTTTCCCAAAAACAGTGTCTCATAAACCTTCTGAAAGAAAAAATACAAAATAAAAAATGAGAATGCAGTTCATGAACATAAGGTGAAAATATATGGCACAGAGAGAAGGCAGGTGATATACAGAACCACACATAGAACAAGGGGATATAATTTGGTTAATACTGCAGCAAGTGGATTAGTGCAGAATATTTCACATTCACTTACAGCCTCAGCTCCTTGCTTGATGAGAACCCCAAAGTAGTTATTGTCTGCTTTATCTAGCTCCATCTGAAAACAAAAGGAACAAAATCGTATAAAGCATGTACACAAAGCTTATCATCCAGATGATAGATAGTAAGGAGATGAAGTCAGCGTCCAGAAGTCCAACCAAGTGATTGGGTTTATGCACTAAAAGTAAGAAATCCCTAGTCATTTTTTACTCACGAATGTTTTTGGATAAAATAATAAATGGCCTTACATCATATATCCAAGATAAGGTGAAAACGAATATTTTTGGATAGAATAAAAAATGGTCTTACATCATATATCCAAGAAAAGTAAAAAGTGACACATGAAGCATCACATGTGCAAGGTTAAAAAAATCAAATGCTACATGTACCAACATACAAAGTTTATATCACTAAAACACATATCACTGCTTCACTATTCTGAACAAAAAATGGCTACCACAGTGACATCTAGATTCTATTTTCTAGAGTGTCAGTGAGTGGATCAAAATCATAACAGGCTATAACAAACCAAAAAACTTCTAGTAATTGCCATACACAGAAATAAGTATATTCCATATATCTAAAAAACGTTCTTGACCGACAACATCACCTATTTAAAGGGAAAAAGGCAGCTGGATGGCAGGATTCAGGATAGGATCGGACACAAACGGTCTATTGTAGTCACCTTACCCAACATTTCGCAAGAGGCTGGTTCCACGACTCAAACCCTTTTGTCATAACTACTAGGTAACTCTTTGGCAACTCTTACCAGTCACGCCACAGCTCCCTTTCTATAAATATCAACTATTTCTTAAAGAAAATGTTTCAGTTCCACTCCTCAAAAACCAGTAATAGCTCCTACAACCATATGCTCAAATACATCATGTTCAATATGTGTGTGCAATAACAACACTCACTGCTGCATGTTTTAACAAAAAGCAACTTCACACCAATAATTAATATTTAAACAGGTTTACTCCTTTGCCACCAAAAAAAACAATGGTTTGAACCAAAAATTCATCACATTGGATCCAAAAATAGGGATAACTGAAGAAGCTTGCCGCCACCTTGCCAGAACAGGTTGTCACAGAGAGATATATGGGAGGAGAAATATGGGTTTTGATTAGGGCTTTATACAAGTATTGTTGGAGCTTTTCTGCCAAATTGCCAAATCTGTGCAAAGTCAGATGGCATGAGATCAAATGTGTCTCTTCTCCTATTGTTTAATCACGTTTTAATAACTTCAATGGGTCGTGACAAGTGTGAATTTTATGGGAAAAGGAAAAAGCAGCTACTTTATGAAATGCTTTACTAAATCCATGGCATTGCCTCACTTTGGATGAATACCACAAAAAGTTCCCCAAAAGGCAGATCATACTACAAATCGGTGGCAACAATCATACGGCATGCACAAGGTAAACACTCACAAGCACGCATTGACAATTGTTACAAGAAAATTTATAACAGAAAGATTTGCTATAACAGGGAAGGGAGATGACGTAGATGGATGCAATCTAAGTCGCTGTGTCTAGCCATGAATTATATTGCCATGACATTAATAGATTTCACGAAGACACTTTACCTTACTACCACTTGCTGGAGAAAAACACAGTCGTCAAATACATACACATGAAATATCCATAAGCAAATTAACATACAAAGCACACACAAGTGGTTAACACGCAAGAATTCACAGGAAGCATATTAGCCTTTGCATGGCTAGGAAAAACAAGATCCAAGTATTCACAAGTGCACAAAAAGAATACACAATAAATAAACACACAAGCATTCACAAAACAACACAAATCAATTAACAAGCAAGAGCAAGCTAAACTTGAAAAACCTGAAACATTAATGGCTTCTGCCACTGGCGTTGTCAGAGGGAGGAGGTCAAAATGGCAGTTATTTAAAAAAGAAGAGGCTGGAAGGAGGTGAAAATTGCCAACAGCGACGCTGATCAATGGTGGCTACTTGTAAGCACACCATGTTGGCTCTGCCAGCCTAGTGGCTGCCAGCAGCATAATTTTAAATACAGTCATACCAGCATACTGGATTTTCAAACGGTAAGTGGTATTATGCAAGATTTAATATTTAAGTATATTATTCCTATGTTAAAAATAATTGCAAGATAGTGAAATTGTGAACCGGTTCCAATACTCAATCTAACAATAATTTTAAATCAAAATAACAATAAATTGTGAACCGAAGACAGTGAAATTTATAATACATAACAGTAATTTTAAATCATAAGATTAAACAATACTCAATCTAATGATATCATAAAAAACATTCACACAAACAGATATATCATCTCCATCATTCTCACTACACTAACAAACTGATGAACCACTTCCAATAATCCAAAAAGACATTGTAACTTGCTTCCTAACTTCCCAACAGACTGCATTTGTAGGATAATTGTTTGCCTTATCTTCTGTTCTAAAGGCAAAATAAAAATAACAAATCAAAAGAGTGAGGGATAAATATGAGGCTAGATAGCCCATTACTTTAAAAGCATCCACAAGCCTAGTTGCATTTCATATTTGACTGACATTTTCACTCTCAAAGGAGATCAAGATTAAAGAAACACCGAGAAAAATTTATGAACCAAAATATGATGATTAATATTTGAAGAAACATTGCACAGAAATAATACAACTGAAGGTTTGCCGTACGGCGATATGTAGGCGGCATATCGGGACATTTGGAAAAAACAGAGATTGGGGACGCGATATATTTGGTTCAGATTCCTGATCTTATTTTTTCAGAAAAATCACGTGTTCACAGGAATAAAAAAACAAAAATCAAACCTTACTTTTCTTTTATAGAAAAATCACATGTTAACTGTAAAAAAATTAAAAAAATCAAGCATCACCTTTGACAAAACTTGTCCGGGCCGTCAAATAGATATGATTTTGATAAAATAAGGAGATAGGAAGAAGGGAAGGGAGAGGAGAATAGGAGAAAGGGAAAAGAGGTGGTCTGGGCAGAAGGTGGGGAGGAGGAGAGCGTAGCAGATAGAAAGGGAGGAAGGCCGGGCGGAGGGGAGGAGGACGGGGGAGGAGGAAGAGGAGGGAAGAGAAGATGGGGCGGAGAGGTAGGCGGAGGAGACCGGGCGGCGGCAGGGAAGAGGGTTTGTGGCGGAGTAGTTCTCACAAAAATTTTAAAATGTTATTAAAAAATAAAATTAAAATTATATAATATAAAAAAATACAAAATTCCTTTTAAATAAAACAATATATATATATATATAATAATTTTCGAATTTAAAGTTTAGTAAAATCATCTCCATTTCTTTGAAAATTCTTGACAAATATCATTTTGTCAAAATTAAAACTAATATTTACATCTATGCTTGTCTTACACTTAAAAAATTCAAACCTTCAAATGTCCCTCAATTTTTAATCATTAAAATTATATTTATATGTTATTTAATTAACTAATTTTTTTATTTTTGATGTGCAATATATTTCATTTAATTATTAATATATAAATAACTATAAAATAATTTGAAATTAAAATATTAATAAATATTTAATTTTATACACAAATTTTCGAAATATATTTAAAATATCTTGCTCATTTATATCAATTGAAATTATCAAAAAAATTATGAAGAAAATTTTAAATTAAATATTAAATAATAATATATATTTAGTTAAAAACACTTATTTTAAATAATTAAATTTAAAATAAATATTGACTAAAGCGAAGATTTTGGGGCGAGTAAGAAACAAAATAAAGGGTTTCTAGCAAGTATGAGAAGAAGAAAGAAGAAGACAAGGTGAGTTTTGAGTAAACAGGAGATAAAAGTAAAGAGTTTTAATTAATTAAGAGTTTGGTTTGATAATTGGAGATGTGAGAGATTGTTTAAGAGGCGAGTTACAAAATTGGAAAGGTGGAGTGACCCGGTTAAGGAACCATTTGATAGGTAAAGTAGACAGAGATGTTGTAAAATGTCCAAAATGCCTACCTAAAGCGAAGAAATTAAAAGCCCTCGTGAAAAATAAAGGTCAAGAAAAAATAAGTAAAAAATGGCAATTAAAAAATCTCGTAAATAATTATGACCAATGGGAAAAAAATCAAATGACAAAGTGGGAGATTCTAACAATAAAGTGCAAATATATGGCCAATCATTAGATATGGTAGCTCAAGAAAGATAGAATCTTAATCAAATAACACTTAAAGAGATTATATTCCCAACAAATCGGTGGAGGAATTAGGAGTATAGGTTTTGGTATAAAGAAAAAGTCTAGTCAAGGTTTATCCACTAGTATGGGCGTGGGTTTTGAATCAATATTTCATGTGGCTCTATTAGAGCTCACCATATCTTTACAATCCAATATCTTTTAATTTTTGCTATTTTGAAGTTTGTACGGCAGAACTATCACTAGGGGTAAGTTTAACTAAGTTAATTGACAGTTAAGTTACTTTGATATCACCGGGGGTAAGTTTAATAATTGAGATCTCGATCTTGATTAGCGTGTCAATCACCGGATGTTAAATGGATTGGTTATCCGGGAACTTTGATATCTTAAGTTAGATTTAAATATGCATGTTATTTATTTCATAAAATACCAAAATCTCTATTTCAACATCTTTATCTATTTTATCGAAATCTCGCTTAGTTTTTTACCATGTGATTTTGATTTTGATTCTGATATGATATATGGAGTGTTTAATTTTATGTCATGCATTCTATGTCATCCGTCACATATAGGACTATTTACATATTATTGCATGCATGCCTCATACAAGGTTTGAGCAGTGGTCCCCACTACCGGGCCATGGGGAGTGGAACTTACTGCAGTAGGACAATGGGCACTTCTCAGGTCCATTCGATTTCTCCCTTAGTTTAATTTATTGTTTGGTTCATGTGTTTTATTTTCGCATCGTAGGACGTAGTTAGTGGTGATCATTCTATTGGTTCGGTTTTGAACCGAATTTTCGAAAAGGCCTTTGTTAATAAAATTCACACCAAACCGAACATGAAAATTTCCTCAAACCGAATTGGGCTGAACCGAAATATTTTGGTTTGGACCAATCGGAACCGAATTTATAATAAATATATTAAAATAAATTATAGTTTTGATAAAAAATCAAATTAAAACATGATTTAGCCATCATAATCATATTAAAAAAATAATCCATACATAGATATAATAGTGAACATCTCAAAAAGTTATAAATAAATTAAAACAAACTAATAATAACCAACATGAAGCATAAATATTAAGTTTTTTAAAAAATTGGTTTTTTGGTCGGTTTTTGGTTTAGCTTGATTGTGAATCGAATTTTCTCACATGGGGTTCGATTACACAATATTAAAACTGACCTAAACCAATTTTTTAAAAACCAAACTGAACTGACAAGTCGATTCAGACAGTTACTTCGGTTCTAACGAAAGTATGTTCAACCCTAGAGGTAGCTAGTGGTATTTTATTAGATCTCACTATTTATGGGTCATCTTATTAATTTTTAAAATTAATAAAACTTCAAGGTTGAGATTTATTAATGAGTTTTTGAAAATGCAATAAACAAATCAAAAGTCTCACTTTAGCGCTATTTGAATTAACTCTACCGAGGACTTATACTTATTATACATTTTAAGATTTTTGGTACATGCATGGTACAAGCTAATCAAGATGTCAAGTCAATACTTATCTGGGGTGCTCAGTTAGTGGCTAATTGTGTGTTTATGATTATCAATGCTCAGTTAGTGGCTAATTGTCTGTTTATGATTATCAATATAGTATCTGCTAGCAGTGTTTATGTAACACCCCAAATCTGCGAGCCGAACTGGCATGTTACAGGCCCCAGTTAGGTTGGCTAACCCAAACCTAACTCATGCGGATCCAATCTCGGCGTCTTAAGATGAAGATACAGCTTACAATCTATGGATAAATGCACAAACCCTAACATGGTACTGCATGAATGACATGCAATTCAAAGTACACGCCAATACAATTACGATCAAACTCAATAAAAATTCTAAAATAAAATAGACAAAGTCTCCTCTAAAAGTGCAATTAGGGTCCACCCTGTCAAAACAACATATACCAATATATGCATATATTAACAATTTTAATCACACATAATCTAATATATTGTATACTCATTATAGAACTTGGGTTTCAACCCACCACGCTTCCGCTGTATACTCTGATCACATTTCACCTCTTGTCATCATTCTTAGCTTTTCATCACATCATAACATCATCTCATTGCATTTAATCATATCCTATCATGTCTAGAATTTCACATCATTCACAATATAATAGCATCATAAATAGAATGTTAACCACTTTATCGACTGACATGTGTGCAAGCGACAACAGTGCTCCTCCGTCCAAGCTGGCTCCTCCAACTCGTGATTATTACCAACATATAGTATAAAAACACGTCAGTAATACGTGTTGCTGGTCCAGAAAATAAAATAATTATAACAAGTTGGCTATGAAAGCAAACTCTCATATGAAAGAAAACATCATATACTCCACGTGAACACTCTGAAGGGCACTATTGAGGAGCCACTGGGCTGCAGACCCGGTAGCATCCCGAACTTACTGATCTGCTGCTGCTGATGCCACTCTCGGCATTTTCTTACTTCATTTTCTGGTCTCAAATCCTAAGCCCTCTCCTTACCTCCATATTTCTCCTGGCCTTGAGCACAAAGGCCGAGTACTCTCAGACAGTTGCCTTTAGTGCCCTTTAAACCACAAGTCCGGACATACACTGTACTAAACAGTACCTGTAAACCTCCACGTTCTCCAGGTGTGAGGAACTCAAATGCGGAGTTGTCAGGATCCCTCGGGAATGGAACAGTCCGTTGGCACTAATCCAGAGCCCGCTTTGATTGTCACGGCATCCGCTCATAGTACGTGCAATCAGTTTTCCATCTCTCGTCTCACTGAATCAGTTTTCCATATTTCTCCCCGAAGGCAACTTGTGGTGGATCTTATTTTCAAAATCGTCCTCGAGGGATCTCATCCTCGAGGGGTTATTAATCGGGAAATCTATTCGGCTAGATGGCCCGAGTTAAGTGGGATCTGATAAAACACCACTTAACCTACCCTACAAGCATTAAATCAAACATACAATAGAAGAGAGTAAAAACATAGTCAAGTCGTAAACGGACCTGGTAGAAGCTCCAAGCGTGTCATCGCACCTAGGCGGCGAGCTCCTACTCCGTACCTACACATCAAAACTAAATACTAACACTCACTAACTAAATGATGTATCAAACGCAATGAACATCACACACAATTCAATCATCAACATCCAGCAACAGTTAAATAATCATAAATGTAAATAATTCTAACTCATCCTATTCATACCAATTTTATTGTGTTTTTCAAAGTTACGTCCTGATCACTTATTTTGCTGAGACTCGATCTACCTCATTAGATCACTTAACCTTCATTCCCAATTAATTGCATCATGCAATCATCATTTCATTCATAGTCATACATTTATCCTGACAACTAACCAATTCTAGCATGTTATGCCAACAATCATCATCAATTTTAAATAATCAAATCAGAGGTAATTATACCTCATGTCATCCGCAATCGGTGATAACTAGGGTTTCGTCGCACGTCTCGGAGCTCAAATTCGGTGCTCGTTGGCATCCGAAGTTCAATCGGGTTCGACTGGATGAACTCCTCGGAAGATCCGGCAAATTCCATCGAATCTGATTTTTCGATAGTTTTTCGGCAGGTTTCAGTAGTTTTCCAGCAGCTTCCGGTGACAATCGCCAGTGTAACACCCCAAATCCGGTTCACACTCGTGAACCGAACCGGTATGTTACCAGCCCCGGTTAGGTTGGCTAACCCGAACCTAACT